>JAZEWT010000006.1:21323797-21344185 GCA_036362905.1 Mordacia mordax | reverse complement strand
CACCGTGCCACCCAAACTGATAAACTGATACTATTAATGACTATAGAAAATAGATCCCAACTTATAATGTAATCAGGCCATTTAAAAGTAACACGTAATCACATAAGCATTTTCTACCACTTTGCTTTTTTTCCCAATAACCCCGCAAATTCGTGGAATAAATGCAGCATAATGTGTTTTATAATTAATAACGAGTTGTTCTTAATAGGCATCAATGCATAGCTTTATAGAATTCAAATGATGCGAAGTCCCGACAAACAACTTTTAAAAAAACTTACGTAATTATAGTCATTGCTATGCTACTAAGTGAGAACATAAGTCTTCAATACATGCGTTTGCATTTTATGACCATGTGAGGAGGGATTGGGGTTTTGCCCACTGAATCATTTTTAAAACGTGTATCCAATACACAAAATCTCAACGCTCTGCAATGTATTACCAGAACGGCCATTGGCAATTTGACAGATACATCAACCAAAAAATTATGAAACTAATAATGAAATAAATAAAAACACACAACATATGGTCGCAATTATTTTTGACCAGAAAATATCACCCAGCGGGTGTGCAATTTGCACACAGGTGTTTGTTTCTTCAGCAGTAAGTGGGCAGAGATGAACTACATGCCAAAATAAAATCAAGGATGCAGCGTTTCACACTTTTGACAGCTGCGTCCCATCACAACCTCCAACAGACCTAAGAACACCAAACTGTTTTAAGATCTGGGTGGAGGAATTTTATTCAGGTCCCTTTGTAGTTACACAGGTGGTTTTAAAATGTTGCTTATTTTCCCGTTCTCTGTCGTTGTTGGCACGCCGTTCTCTCCCCAGCCTTGTGCAGCGCTTTGTGACCCTCGGTTGAAAAGCGCTCTATAAATGCAATTATTATTATTAATTATTATGAATGCATCAAGTGCATTATGTGCGAGTTACACAGGGCAATAAGGCATCACTATCTGCTCCAGAAGATGAGTAATTCCTTGCAACAGCAGAAGGAGGTTGGTGTCAGGACGGGTGTCCAGCTATAAAATTCTGCTCCAACCCGGGTTAACCCAGATACCCGCCAATTAATCCGGCAATAACAACTCTTGGAACTTTAAAATGCAGTATGATCCATTGTAAAACCAAAAAAGAGTATTATGAGAATTGTTTTTCAAAGCTATTCCGGCATTCCGAGACTGTCTCAGAACGCGTGAGAATGCCTCCAACGTGATGTAATGCCATCAAAGAGAGAGGAGGAGCGCTCGGCACAGCTATCCTGAAAATCAGCTTTGGAAAGCACATTCTCATACATCGAGCCGTGAAAAGCGACGTCAGTACAAACAGATATCATATCTGATTGCACCTGGATTTAAATAAAGCAATCGAGCAATTGATATGATTGTTTATTTTTATTTACCTCGACTTGGCTGTGCAGACTTTATTAAACAAGTTGGCTTGAATGGCTCATGAAACTTCCTGTCCCTCTTGGTAGGCCAAATTATGATTCGAAACTTTTATTTTGCTGACTGTAGTGCCATTTTTCAAAACAATATTTCATGGTGAATGCAAACGAAAATAAATCGTTTTGGCTTTATGTACCACATTATCATATAGATGAGGAACAGTATTATTACTTGTAATGTGTGTATAACAGATATATGCAAGATTACAATGTCAGCACTTCGAAAGTGCTTAACTCATTACATCTATGTAATATTGCAAAAAATGCCATATATCTGTGCGATTATATCTATTGCAAATTCTTACAAAACGTACTAAAAAGCATGCTTAAACGGTTTTATTGTGCTGCCAAGAAATGCTAAGAAACAAATGCCGAATTAGTTTCTGTAGGATATGGGATTCAATTCCACTGGAATCAAACCACGCGACATTAAAGTCACGTGCTTGAAATTCCCAAGCTCATATTTAATATACCTTTATACTCAGTGCAGTAATGCATGAACCTTTAATACATGGCTGCACTAATGCGTGGTGATGTTTTGGTCATATTTACAAATGGTGTCCCTTACCTAAATATATTTCACATAATATACTTCCACACAGCATTAAAATGTAATACGTTTTAGGTGTGAAGACTTCTCTAATCATATTACTTCAGATTATCGTTAACTCTTAGAGTAATTTATATTAGCATGTAATTTATACATGCATATCATCAGATTTCTATTAATTTTGATTTTAATCATTCATAAATACCATTTGTAATTTTTAGAAACGTTTCTTGATTAAGTACTATGCATGCAATTAAATTCGAATTTACATAGCATTGAAATGTGATTGCATCTCCAGGTGCTGTACAGAAGTATTTGGAACGCTTATTATTTTATAGAAACAGTCTCTTATAGACAGAGTGAGCGAACGGTTAGGCTTCAGCAAGAACCTAAACAGGTGTAGGCAGGCAACACCACAGACACATGGAAAAATTGAGTCCCAGGCTATGCAGTCCATGAGCCTGGACTAGACACCTCACTTGTCTATATCCCATGGAGTGGCACAGTTATTAGTTACTATGTCTTCATGTGACCAATTATTCTGAATTTTGTGATAATCATTTGAAATTAATGGATCATCAAGTAATTCACTCGTATTATCCGTGTCTATAATTTGGTACAAGAGTTTTGCTATCCTTGGTGATAATGCTACTTTAGCCCGCCAGCCAATGGAGGAAGTAGCATAATTATTAAAAATAATTATTATTTTTAGAAACGTTCTCCAAATTGTATAAAATGATGGTGCAAAATAAAAAAATGCGCGTTTTTCAATTATTTGTTGACAATATCATTAGAGATTTATGTCAATGTGTGATGCTCTACTGATATAGGTTTTCACAGCTCCATGCTTGCAAACGCCTCCGACGTGGGAAGCATCTCAGAACTCCTGAGGACGCCTCCAGAATGTGAGGCCGAAAGCCACGAAGAAGACAGGGTGCGCACTCGACACTGCTCTCCCGAAAGCAATTAGACAGCAAGTATCCTGTGTGATGCTAATTAAGGCAGTGTAACTACTAAAGACAATATTTTTAAAAAGCCACTCAATTCATGACACGAAGTACATACGACAGCAACGTTGTGCACAAATAACCTTTTAGAGAGTAAACTGCTATGTAGGGCATGTACCAGTGTCGAGAACTAAAACTAATGGTTTGATGGACACATGAAGAGCCCCCTCTATGCCAGCAGTTTGCAAAGTTCTGGTCGCAATCCAGTGCTGGGTCTTCATGCTGGTTCAAATATAAATGTCTCATGATTGACTGAAATTAACGCTTTGGTACAAAGACTTTGTTGGGTTGCAGGCACCAACATTTATTTTTAATTGGGTCACGAAAAAAACTCTGAAAACCACTTATATCTGGAACTGAGAACGTTCATGCTCCAGTGTTAGTAAGAGGCAGCGGCTCGGACCTCTGAACTAGTTCTGTGATGCTACTGTATCTGCCGGAGACCTTGTTTCATCGAACTAGATTATGGCATAGTGCCTTTTCACAAATTAGTGGGCTCCTCACAAAAAATCCCAATGAGACATTTTCAAAAAACTTTTGAATGTGGCTTTGTCTTAATATAGGTTTCATGTGATTAATTACAATATCGAATTTGGAAAAGCATACAGCATCTGGAAATACTCATTGACAGAAAAGTAGTTAAACGTTTGAATATTATAGCTCTTAGTTTTGCAAACCACCTATAATTATGAGAATCGTGCGAGTGCGAGCTACCAAGTATTTGTCAGTGGGATGACACGTTTGAGCGAAATAATGAATAGTTAAAAGTTAATTGTACTTCAATATCACTGACCAAAGACTGTCGTCACCCTCGTATCCCTAACGCACTGAACCATGTCGACGAGTGCATGGACTAAGTAGAACTCTGCCATGATCCATTAAAAATAATGAGTGGCATGCATCTGCTGGGTTCGATGCGGCCACTCAACATGTTTGTATGTGGGGCCCAAAAGTTATCCAAAAGTAATGCAGTGTCTGCGAGCATCAATATCTTCTGGTGGTCCTTGAGAGCTTTCAATATGAGGTCAGTCCCCGTTTTCAGCTGCAGTGTTTGAACTCAATTCTTTCCCTTTTCAGCCTTATTGCCAGCTGAAGAATCGTGTACATCAGGCTCTTTAGATAACTGATGGCGATGTTTGAATTGTTACATGACTGGTGCATTTTCCAAACGTATATTTTTTTAAAGCCAATTAAAAAAAGCGGTTTTTTAATCTCTCAAATTCATGTTCTTATACCTGTATATCGTTTTATGATGGAGTAAGATACACATTGTATGTATTTTGTAAGTATTATATATAGGCGTGTCATCTATGACAATTTATTTAGAAAACACTTTGAGATGTGACAAATTGGCATTTGCTACAACATTCTAAATTTCAGATATAACAGAACCTGTCTGACAGTAAGATTTTTCTTTCACAAGGAAAATGGCGACGACCACACATCATTACATTATGTCTGCATATTTATATAAAAAAACAATAGCTTTCTGCTATAGATAGATGTTTATTATTACAGCCGAGAGTACCCAGTGAGTTGGCAAGCTCTAGATACAGGATTCTTGTCACAGATAAAAAAAGGTTTATTGTGGCTTTTTAACAAATATCTAACGGCTTCTTTTGGGCCACTTGTCGCTATTTTTCTAATCACAAAACTAATCAAACCATGTGCATTTGAATTTATATTTAGGTTTTGAAGATTTATAATTATTAAGGAATTTCATT
The DNA here is from genome assembly GCA_036362905.1 of Mordacia mordax. NCBI lineage: Eukaryota > Metazoa > Chordata > Hyperoartia > Petromyzontiformes > Petromyzontidae > Mordacia > Mordacia mordax. The sequence continues at coordinate 21,339,461 of JAZEWT010000006.1, read as the reverse complement.
GAATGATTGTTTATAAGATTTAACATGGTGTGTCAGACTTGTGCATTCAATTAACTGGTATAATTGGCTCTTTATTCAATCACGACACATACATAAATTAATAATACGTACATATGGAGTCTGGTTTTGGGCTCCCACCTTCACAAACCCACACTGACCAATGTGGTGAAGTATGGTCAAACAATCCCTTATGACTAGCGACATGGGGAGGAACCTGCATTATATTGGAAATGAGGAAGAGCTGTAAACGAAAGTGGACTTTCGCAGGATTTAGTGTTTTTTCATTTTAACAGCGGTTACGAAGTTTTACTGTTTGTAGTTTTTATCACTTTGCACGTTTTTGTTCTTCGGGTTTGTTTTTCCCAAGCTCATTTTTATGCAGCTATGCGACCTTTTGGTAAACTCCGCCTAAAAATGTTGCTTACCATAATTATTAAATTACTACTGTAAACATGTGGACTTTAAACGAATTGGAATGATTGTATATCATTATATCCACTTTGAAATACATGCAAAAACTAATCGTGTTTCTCATTGCAAGGGAATGTTTTTATTTTTACAAAGATAACCTTTAATTGTTAGTAATTACGTTAAGTTGGAATACAAATCATGTAATCTGTGAACAATGCACTTCTGTGAGAATTAACCACGAAAAACGTTGTTCCAAAAACTGCCTCTCCATGCCGATGACTTTTTTAGATAACAATACCCAAAGGCCCATTAAGAGTGTATTGTACTCTTAATTAAGCTTAAGAAAATAAATAATTACCGAAAAAAACAATCCACCACAGAGTAAAATGCTTTCAGGAATTACATAATTTTTGTACATCATAGTGCAAAGGATTTTCAGATCATTTTTTTCAAAACGTGCACACTCACCAACCCAGACTGCTGACAGTGTTTTTCTGAGCACGTTCGCATTACAAATTTTATGCTCCTAATTAAACGAAGAATTTTTTTAAAAGATTCATTTATAAGATTTTACGCGACCTGTCTTTGTATTCCAAACTTGCAGTTCAACATGAGGTATGATCTGTTCGATAGCACTACAGGAAAAACTCAAGAAAGAGGGTGCTGTAATGATGTAGGTTTTCACGGCGAGATGCATGATGATTGCTTCGAAAAGCTGCTCTCTCGGGAAAGCCGCGTCGATGGCTCTCTCTCTCCTCTCCTCGTGACGTTTCGCCTCACACGTTGGAGGCATCTTCAGACACGTTGGAGGCATCTTCAGGCGAAGATGCCTCCAACGTGTGAGGCGAAACGTCGCGAGGAGAGGAGAGAGAGCCATCGACGCGGCTGTCCCGAGAGAGCAGCTTTTCGAAGCAAAGAGGGTGCTGTCACAGGACAGCAGCACCCTGATTGGAGAAATCTGAGAATTTGAAATGCCAAGCTGGGATTGATGGGTGGAGAGAGATTCTGAAGTGAAACGCCATGGCAATGAGGTTGAAATGGGGCAGGAAGATATTTAAGCAGAACACGGAGGTGGGAGTGGGGTTTTTGAGAGAAATTTGAGAGCAGAGAGCTATGCGGGTTTGGAACGTATCTCCCACCCCTGTGGATAGACACTGCTATGTTCTTCATTTGTGAGTTCATTGATAAATAATTAGTTCTCCTCATCACGTCTGCGGGCCATTTCACCGATGACAGGGATGGCATTGAAATAAAGAAAATGCCCCGAGTAAGCGAAGCCAGGAGTTTTAATTCGAAGGTTTTCGTGAACAATGTTATTGATAAAATTATTTTTTTAGGTTAGGTCATACAAGAAATGATGTCGTAAACCTTCCAACACCCGACACTACCAATTAGTAGGGTTTGTCACGTGAACAGAACATGACAATTCTTGACAAATCTTACTAATTGGCCATGTCGGGTGGTGGAGTGTTTACGACATCATTTTTTGCATGACTAATCCAAAAAAATAATTGTATCGAAGCCAGGAGGATGAAGAGAGAGGGGGGAGATGTGGAGACAGCGTAACGGGAGGAAGGGTCGGGAGAGAGAACTGGGAATCTGGCAACACCTACCCGCGCAGAGAGCTCATTGGCAACAACCTCAACCCACACCAGCTGAAGATTGGGCAGGATTGGCTGTAGTGATGAAGCTCGATCACATCCTTGAGACAATGGCCTCTATGCTGGTGCACCTCGAGCAATGGGAGACACTGTTGCCACCACGACGATTGAAAATCAAGGAAAGAGCAGGGGTTCAGAGCCATGGGCAGAATGCCGAGGGACCTTGGACTGACACAGACCACCTATGGAGAGGTTTTATGCCTCGAAATATGGCTGGCACTACTTCACGTGCTGGTTCCAAGCAGCGTGTGGGATGAAGAGAAGTATCCTAACAGAGAGGAGTAAGCCTCTGAGTGCAACTCTCAAAAAGATGGGAAGGATCTTTGTCCCTCTTCCATGGCAAAACTGTGGTTCCAGGAACAGTGCAAATACCCTGGGGGGTCGACCATGACACACGAGAGCCTGCTGCTCTTGCTGGCACGTGTGGCGTATCCCCACCTATTGGAGGTCGCGTGGGAGGTAGATGGTCAAGGAGAGGCCAAGAATCCTCGCCATTGAGGCGGGGATCTGTCTACCACCTGCACGGGTCAGAGCTAGAGACTCAGTATGGGTCGCCCAGCACATCCGTGCAGCGAAAGAAGTGAGAGGGGCTGGCTATATGGTGGCGGTAATCTCCCCGATCGCCGGGCCAGCTGGGGCCCCACCGGGGAAGAGGAGAGACAGGGCCTACCCAGAGCAACAGGAGAGAGATTGGCACCTGTCAGGGCCCAGCCAATGGGGATGAAGGCCACGCTGGCGGAGATAGCAGCAGTAGTCCAGGAATTGACCACTACGTGCGGTCAGCCAGACTGGCGTTTCTGCGACCTACCTCGAGGGGTCATTCAACATTGTATAGAGAAAAGATACTCGACACGCTAATGCCGACACTCGATCAAGGCTATCCGACCAAGCAACATGTGTCTGAAGTCAGAGGTGCATACTGTAAGCAAATGAACGCCCCAAGAGATGAAATGGATACAACTGTCGTGCCCATAATTATGGATACAGATCTTGTTCCGGTCATACCATGTGATTTTGATTTGGACTTGACTATGACCCAGTGGATTCGTCGGCAGGGCCTAAATGAATGGTTGCAAAATATTCACAACGACATTAACACGATATAAGCCGACGGTACCATGAAGACATTTAAAAACCGGGTGTTATGGAAGGGCTTATTGATGCACGTGGACAAGGCGGGGCAACAGCGCACCCTTGTGCTACAAAGCCAGTTCAGGCCTGAGCGGAATTGCCATTTGGCAACATCTGGCTAGCATGGAGACGAGGCTGAAAAGGAAGCTGTCTCTGATGTGGGGCAATCAGTTTCAAGGACAATGCATATATTATGAAAGTTTGTTGTTTGCCCTTTTTACCGCAAATGTGTGTGTTTTTTGCAAACATAACATTTTACAAAACGTGTCCATTTGGTGTTTTTCAGAACATAACACTACTGTCAGAAAAAATGGGTAAAGTCTCTTATATTTTACAACTCTATATTGGCAAAAAGTATCCATAACCTTAATATGGTCGTCTTATTGGAAATCCATGCGGGCCAATCTAAAAACCTTCATCCAGAGCTGAGACACCTGTTTTCGTCAGCCAGTTGTTGTGGTGTCCTGGATAAATGAAATTAGATATATTGGCACTATTCCCAATGACCCTTAGAGGACATCAATGGCTCCTCGAGGGTATCACATATCTGACAAGGTGGCCAATGGCATGGTCTATCCCTAATCATTGAGCCATAGCCAAAGCTGATGCTTTTGTGGAATAGGAGATGCACGTGAGAACACCAGAAATTGTCCTTATGGATCAGGGATGAAATATTTCTTCCACCTTATTACAGTCCGTTTGCAACCACATGAGGCATAAGACCACACCTCCCTATATTACCCCCAGATGAACGACATTGTGAAACGTCCACACTGCATTATGACGGGGATGTTCAGCCATTTAGTTAACAAGCATCAGGATGACTCGAAGTTACACATCCCGGCGATTCTCATGGCTAACGCAGTGCGCCGCATGAATCAACAGGATATTCCTCCTTCTACCTGATGTTCAGCAGAGAAGTTTCACTGCAAATTCACGAGCAGCTGACAGTCAGCCTAAAAGGAAATGGGGATATACTAACCTACATAGAAAGCTGGCATACCTCAGAAAAGCCAGAGATAATGCAGTCGGGAACTCAGGCGCTGATCAGGCTATGAACCAACACTTACATGACAAGGTTGAAACACAGATCTCCTGGAAAGTGGGTGACAAGGTGACAAGGTCTGGTTGCCAAAGGTTCCTATCAGGACTTCTTCTGCATTACATAAATCCTGGAAAGGACCAATGACTGTGGTTGAGGTTCGTTCGCCTCAAAACTGTGTGTGCTCTACGGTTGCCATCATTGGTTCTTCTATTTATCACGGTTAAGGTTAAAATAGCACTACACCCAACAGCATATCACCACACACACCCTGCCGGGCACTGAGGTGCGTCACGATGCTGAAGTCCCATAATCCCTGAAGTTTTTGTTCCATTACCTCGCAAAGAAAATAGATTGTGTTCAGCTGCCTTCATGATGTGGAGGTCATGAGTAGTGGGAGCTCGAGCAAGCAGATGTCCTACTACGCCTCTGTTTCGACAACTGGGGACATTCGGAGACAGCCGTATGACAGTAACTGGCATACACACGCATGTTTACTCTGTTCATAACCGTTTGTGGCGCTGCTAGTGAACTGTTGGCCTGTGCATTATTTGTTCTATTGGTTGCTCTGTCGTTATCTTTTTTGGTTTTGTTATTAGGTGGGTTTATTGTTTTATGTTGGTAGTTATGAGCTATGATTGCTTCGGAAAGCTGCTCTCTCGGGACAGCCGCGTCGATCGCTCCCTCTCTCCACCTCGCGACGTTTCACCTCACACGTTAGAGGCATCAACAGACGCAGTGTGCGTGTGTCGTGTATGACTCTAATTTATACTTTGGTAATATGTGTTGATTCTCCCCTATAGAGTTGCTGCATCCCAGTATCAATGGACGACGGTGGGGGTCCACTTGAAAGGGTTCTATTGTCTTGCTCACACACTGGAATCACATTAACCTCATCCTGTTCTGCCTGTGACATCTCCTAGTTTGCATCTCATGAAAGATAGCATAATTTCCAAACACTTGGTGATTCCCCTCTGATGCCCACATTTCAGAGCTCTATGTCTATGCACTGCAGACTTCAAAGACTGGCCTCCAGCTTTGACTGAGCTTTATTCTCGTTTCTTGTTTTTGGTTGATGTTCTCATTGTTGAGCCGAGGAGAGCCTCGTTTTTCAGAGGAGATGGGGGTAATCTAATCACCTGTTCAATAGCCCGAGGGGAGAAACTCAAGACACAGGGTGACGCCACAAGACAGCAACACTCTGCATGGAGAAGTCTTAGAATTTGAAATGCCAAGCTGGGATTGGTGGAGGGAGATTCTGGAGGGAAACGCCATTGCAACGAGGTGTCAGCTGCAAGGCAGCAGGGAGATAATTCAGGGAAACGCGGAGGTGAGAGCTGGGTTGTTGAGAGAAATATGAAAGCAGAGAGCTACACGGTTTGGAAACGTGTCTCCCATCCCTGTTAATAGACTCAAACCTAACACCGTTATGGTTCTTTATTTGTGAGTTTATTAATAAATAATTATTAATTCTCTTCATCATATTTTTGGATCATTTCACATGTGCTGATGTGCATTGTGTACCCACACAGCATGCATGCCCATTAACTTTATTATTTCAACAAATTCTATCAGCAGCACATATTTACAGGACCGTTTACTCATGCAAATGTGAAATGTACATTTAATATACTAGCAAAATAAACCACTAAACAGGGTGAGTTTAGTTTGGCAACTGCTGAAAAAGGTTTGCATATCTTAGGTCAGTGTGTTTTTTGAGTGTGCCTGGTTTTTTCCACTGTTACAGTCTCCAGTATTGTGATGAGCATGTTTTATTGCATGGTGAATACAATTTGACCGCCATGAGCTCCAATAGGTTGATTTGGGTTCAGCTTGCTTTGGAGGATACTCGAGCTGCGCATTTCCTGGAGGCTATCAGATTTTGGATACTCTTCAGAATAAAACAAGGCACATTGAACCACACTGCATCCACTTGATTGAACATAAAACATATGTAAATAGCTCTAACACGAACCTTGAACCATTTTAATCTACAACAGAGCAAAATTAAATCAAGTCTTGATTTCAAAGCACAAGCTGTTATAATATCCATTTGTTCTACATTATGGCCATTCAGTTGCATTATTGTTATGTATAGACGGGAAAGAAGATTCACTTTGACCACTACATATAGTATGTTGACCCTAATATTGAGTTTTAATAATCTTACGCGTAAAGAAAAACCTTCCGTACCACGCTACAGATATGGCACAAAAAAGCTGTTATCTCAACCGTTTCTACGTGTAGTAAATGGTCCAAGCACAGAATAAAGAGCTCACTTGTAATTTGACTAGAGCCAAGGTGACTCATCAATTGCAATCAGACAGGCCAGTAGCCCTGCTTGGCTCTGGGTGGCAGAGGAGACTCAAAGGTAATGTTTGTTTCCCTGATTCCAAGATTTGCCATTGGAAACCAAAACCTTTCCTTCAGGCTCAGTAGAAGACATGGCCATTACGTGGTGTGTATTCTCTTGAGATGATGTAAAGCTGGCCTTCTAATAAGTTTGAGATGATACAAATCTTGCAGCCAGTCTGGATATACTACACTGGTCTATGAACAGATTAGTGTCTGTGTTTCCTGAAACAAATCTTTAAACGACAAGAAATCCCATCGTGTAAGCCAAAAAACAATAAGTTAAAACCCCCCAAAAATCTATACAAATAAACTTCAGCCTTTGTATACCGTGCAAAAACTATTAACTGCTCCTGAAATATTGCATTGTGGTTTTCTTGTCTTAGGTCACCATCACGTATTTCAAGTCGAGTGTGCCAACCATTATTTCACAGCAGCATCACACAACAGAATAAATGCAGCAAATTCAATGCCAGCAAAAATGAAAGCCACCAAAAAAACGATGCGCGTTAATTCCAATGTACGTGACAGTGTATTAAACAACATTGCAAGTGTATTTCCAGCAGCTGCATCAAGCACTTGCATACGTACCTGTGTATAGTCAGAGATAACCCTCTGAGTTGGGTCTCGGACGATTAGAAGCAGTCGCATGCCAGGATCCAATTCGTGGATTCGAGCCGGAGCCACGGGCGACGAGAAATACGCTGGCGTCTTCTCCACGGTCATCTGCGCGTCGTTGGTCAGGGGCATCTGCTGGCGGTACCACTCCAGGCCCTGAGCGTAGTTTTTGTCATCGTCAAAAAAGTGCACCTCGTTGTCTGCCGCCGCAACGTTGGGGTGCAGGTTGAGCATTTCGAGGAGCGCCCGGGTGCCGCCTTTCCGCACGCCGATGATAATGGCGTCCGGAAGCTGGCGAATATCTCTGGATGATGTCGACTGCTCACCGGCGGTTGTGAGCTCGAGGTTCTCTTCGCGGCGCGCGTTTGCGTGCGTGAAATTTTGCGAGCTTCCCGTGAAGCCGGACGCACGGGCGTCGCCCAAGAGGTGAGCAGGCAGCCCCGTGCACTGCACAATGGCTACGAGCGCCACCGCTGCCAGCGTGAGCAGCGTCATGATGCACTTCGCCATGCAGACGGTTGTCCTACCAGGGTTTCCGACTGGCTTGTTGCGAGCAGGGATGTGGCCTCCAAAGACCCAATTTGCCGCACCTGCCGCATGTAAGTTCAGCTCACTGCAAACAAAATCAGGATGACAAAGAGAGACATGCTATGATGACAGTGATGCACGCATCATTTTACCTGTCCCCTAGTTTCTAAAAAAAAAAGTTCCAGCTTTCATTGCCCTGTGGAATAACCGTTAGATATAGTCTTTCCTACTGTCACATAATGCCACACATTTCAAAATGCGTTTACTGAATATCTGTACGTGATTAGTTCAACATAATGGTATAATGATATAAAATATTCACATAAACCTCATACAGTATTCAACTTATTTGGAAACCTTTTCCATTCAAGTCATGTGAGAAAACAGTGGATATTATTTTGGAAGATATTATACTGTAATGTGTGATTGCACAAGCTTTAATATCACATAATAATATATTTTGATCATATTTCATATTGCATGTAAGCGCATTTATAAACTCGAGTATGTAGCCATTTAGTCGGATTCTATTTTTATATTCGCCCATTAATTTTGGATATTAGCCAGTCTCCTAAAAACACCTTTTAGTGATAGTAAAGGAAGGTGGTAAAATGTACATCATTTTGTCGTCCAAGTCAGCAAATTCTCATTCTTATCACCAAAAATCGAATTTTTATAGAGTCAGGATTCAGATTACTGTACCTGAAAAGTGTATTTTCTCACCGTAGGAATTGAGCAACTGTTTTCAGCAAGGAACTGCACAGCTTTCGTGGCATCCTGAAGTATAGTACTACTGGATTTTCACTCTTGTGCAAATGCACATGCTGACTTGTTGACATAAATGAGAACATATGCAGCCCATCGTCTGACAAATACAGATGAAACAATCCAATAGCTTTAAAGTTGTGGGCTATTTTGCATTTGCTACCATGGGACATTGTCCCCAACATACATTTTCAAATTAATCGGCTTCAATGCTGTGATTTACATAAGATATTTAAATCAAGTGCGGTGGAGTTACATTAATAATTATCAATAATGTTGAATAGTGAATTTCATAATGCGTTTTTATTAAATTCATCGTTGCCTTTCATTTTAGTCTGTTTAACGTGTTTTAAACTATAGTTGATTGGTTTCCCCTTTCATAATTTTCTGCTCCAGCATATGGTAAGTATAATGTGTTATTATCTGTGACTATATATACAAAAAGACAAAGATCCCCTGTGTAGCGTCACAAGACTGTAGGCTCAAGTGTTGTTAGTGAGAAATTATAAAGCCCAGCACAGCACACAAGCAGCTGGGTAACCATACCCATCCACCTTCATGTCCCCATTACCGATGTTTACACAGCGCACCAAGGGTATCATTTGAGGCCGAGTCAACGTAATGGAGGCCCAGAACCAGTTCAGAAAATCGTATCTAGCATTGACCGTGAATGCGAATCGACCGCGGATCACTGGATTTGTAGCGCAGCACACTAACCCATAAAACGCCGCTCCCTGCAACTGTATGGGTGAATTCACAAGTACAGTGTTGAGGATTTTTTACACTTCCATCTATTCCTGTAAAACATCTGTGATAAGAAATCTTATAGCACAGGGGAATCATTGCGAGTGTCTTCATCAGCTGCATCGCTGTCTGGTATGGAAATTGCAATGCCTCCGACCGAGAGTGCCTGCAGTGGATAGTGAAGAGAGCGGTGAACATCGTTGGGACCCCTCTCCCCTCCATGCAGGACAACAATGTCAAGCGCTGCACACAACAAGGCTTCCAGCATTGTAAAGGGACCCCTCCTACGAACTCTTTACCCGCCTGGCCACATCTACCAGACTCCTCAACAGTTTCTTCCCCCAAGCCATCAGACTCCTCAATGCCATGCTACCTCGTCTCATCTCATCTCATTATCTGAAACCGCTTAATCCTATACAGGGTCACGGTGAGCCGGAGCCTATCCCGGAAACACAGGGCGTAAGGCAGGAATACACCCGACGACGGGACGCCAGTCCATCGCCGGGCATTGCGGGACAATTTTAGTCTGCGAGCCAATCAACCTATCCAGGAGCATGCTTTTGGACTGTGGGAGGAAACCGGAGTATCCGGCGAAAACCCACGCGGACAAGGAGAGCATGCAAACTCCACACAGAAAGGCACCCGAGCCGAGAGATTCGAACCCGGGACCTTCTTGCTGTGAGGCGTCAGCGCTAACCCACTGGGCCACCGCGCCGCCCTTGCTACCTCGTCCCTCTTCATAATAACAAGCAGGACACAGACGCCCCGCCTCCCAAACACACTTATGCAAACCTCCACAGACCACCTCACTTTACTATATGTCTATATCATCTGCGTGTTTTGCCCTGCCCAATTGAAATGTTGATTAAGCCTTGGGGTTTTTTTGCACGTAATTCAGTTCTCCTTTATACTGTAATTGTATAAGGATGAAATGACAATATATTTTATCTATCATCTATCAAATAATGGTTTACCTCTTTAGCAATGTCACGATTATTTTGTTACCAGGTTGAAAGCGTTTCATACATTAAGCTCCCGTCTCTGTCCATCTGTCCACTTATAAAGGAGGACCACAGTAAAACTCGTGAAGATAATGCAATAAACAAACAAGTTTCGTATAAAGTTTCGTTCTACTAGGCATTTGCCAGACAGGCAGTGGGGGGGGGATCAAAGATTGGACCTGATCTCAGCTATTTTTCCGGCTATAAAACTGTGCCTGGTGACATTTGTACATTACATTTGTATTGAGAATTAATAGTGATCGAAACAATATTTCCTCTTGGAAGCATCTTAATGAATGTGTATTGTTCAATGTGAACATGTTAATAACGTATACATGTGCTGTTATTTCCATAGTAAACATGCGGAAAATTCAAGGTTATTAATATAATAATAATAATTGCACTTATGGAGCGCTTTGCACCCGATGATCACAAATCGCTGCACAGAGCTGCGGAGAGAACGGCACGCGCCATTATTGTTCTTTCCTATAAATCAGTCGTATGTTTTTTGTATAACTCTACAATGCATTGGCGTTAAGAACCTTTCATTTGAGTACAGCCAAAATATATGAATATTAATCTTGGCATAAACACTCATGCAATGCCTTATACGATGCCACTATACAAAAGTAAAAGGTATAAAGCACAATAAGGGAGAATATAATTGGTTTTCTCCGGCTGTTCCTTTTGTAGAAACTGCTCGCAGCGTACTGTTACGGTGACACCAATACATCTAGGTTCCATTAATTCCCCAGATGTCTTGTTACCGCCAGAATTAAGGTAAAATATGCATTCCAATTATAGGACCCAAACTGCAGTGCTGCAAAATGGAAAATGCAGTATGAGTTTCTATCTGATAAACTACACCTCACTTTAATCTTGTTAAATTAGTCCAGAACTCTGTAAATTATGGCAAATGGGTGATGTGCAGTAAATGAAAGAATTTTGTTATTTTTGGACCAATGCACAATATCCAAGACATTTGTATGATTACTTGTAAGATTAGTTGCTATAGAGAATTATGTAACCATATGGTTTCATAAAGGTGGATAATTTGATGCTCTATTTGTTGTGTTGCATAACCTTACACCTATAGACATTGCTAAAATGTCACGAAGATATGTTACTCACAGCATATTAAAAGCATTTTAACATCAATGATTCTGAAACATGCCACCATTTACTCTGTATCTTATATCCTCCAGGACAAAACAATCGGTAAGAATGCCGACCTCCGTAAGAGTATCTCTGTGAAAAAAAAGATTTGTGCAAGTAAAAGGAGTTTTGGATGCGCTGGCACAGAAAGGTGTCTCGCAGAAATAAGACAGGCAGGCTCCGTCTCCTTTGCTCCAGTGGGATAGAGGTTGCTCACGTGATAACATTGCTAGACAGCTTACATCAAAGCAGGCAATGGCTGTCTGTCAACTTTCTGACAGGGCCCAAGGGATAACATATCAGAACTGATCATGATGGAGGGACTGTCGGTGGCTCAATCTCTCTGTTATGTGTGTCTGACATGTTCCAATAAACCCTTTATCCTATTTGCATTTAAATTCCATGATGTGTGTGCAAAGCCCAGCTTGCTGGTTTCTTGGTTTTCTTCGTTGGCTTTGAGCCATTTCGCAGTTTAAAATGCTCATCATATCGGAGGTGCAGATGTAAACCCAGATTCATTATTTTTAGCACACCACACAAATGAGTTGGTGCCCAAAGAGCAATTATTGAAGCATTTCCAATATATATTTTTTTGGGAGAATGTCTCAAAAAAAATGCCCACAACAACCATATGTCACAAGGGATAGAAAATGCAGGAACATTACACGTAGAAAAAAAGTCATTAATTTATAATGAAAATGATTGAAATGAAATGACTAGTGCAGCTCTATAATAGTATACTGTTATACGTTATTTTGTCATGTTTGTATTTTTCATCGGTGTGAATCATGTAGTAATGTCAGTACAAGATTGAAATGAGAATACAGCGCATTACCATTATGATAACTATTTATGGAAATATCAAAACGTGCGTTTACAGCTGCGGGCAGAAGAGGGGAACAGTACAAATGGGATGTCTTCATACATTGCGAGAACATTCGCCAGATGTTTTGATTCTGTTTTGATTATCAGCGCTGATGCGACAACACAATCGCACTGCCCACAGGCATCCCCACTCCACCCTCAAAACAGACCGATAACTCCTTAGCATCAGAATTTTAAAAAACACGACGATTTCACATCGATTTCTACAAAGCTCAATGTGCGCACTGTTGCGTGCACACAATGCATAACAAGAATAAAGAGCCAATGAGAAGAGTGTTCGCAATGCATTTAGCAAAACGATAATTCAATGCGGAATGATCGTTATTGTCTCGTCAACGTGAAACAGACTGCAATACGGGCCAGCGCTTGTGAATTCCAGTGACTCTGCGAACTCGCTTGTAATAATTCCCATTATTGTGTAGACCACGCATCGTGCTCTGCATTTGAGATCATTATTCCAGGAAATATCGTGTGTTCCTACTCCGTGTGTCAGCTGTTGCAAAATCTGAAATACCCCACGAACGAGAGCTCCTGGGAATGCAGTTTAAAACAACTGTGTTCACTATCTGCATAGCCTGGTAGAAACTTGTACCCAATTGTCTCTTCACACCCGTACGTTCTATTCAGTTGCTTTGGTTTCCTCTTGCTACTCAAATTCAAACAGAATCGGTGCTGATACATAATTGCAGGCAGGTTCTATAAGGAATTCATCTCTTTATCCATTTATTGGCTATTCCACAGATAAGTAGGCCCCAGTCATAGGAATGTAGAATTTCCACTGCTGACCCAGGGCCACAAATCACCATATCACGATGTGTTCGAGCAGAAAACAGTACGATGTACTTGAACGGTATGACATTCGGCATCATATCTTTGTGTAGAGTGAGCCTCTGTCCATCCATCCATCTTCTTCCGCTTAACCTGGGCCGGGTCGCGGGGGCAGCAGTCTAAGCAGCGATGCCCAGACTTCCTTCACCCCAGACACTTCCTCCAGCTCTTCCGGGGGGACCCCGAGGCGTTCCCAGGCCAGCTGAGAGACATAGTCTCTCCAGCGTGTCCTGGGTCTTCCCCGGAGCCTCCTCCCGGTGGGACATGCCTGGAACACCTCCCTAGGGAGGCGTCCAGGGGGGCATCCGAATCAGATGCCCAAGCCACCTCAGCTGACTCCTCTCGATGTGAAGGAGCAGCGGCTCTACTCCGAGCTCCCGCCGAGTGACCGAGCTCACCCTATCTCTAAGGGAGCGCCCAGCCACCCTGCAGAGGAAACTCATTTCGGCCGCTTGTATCCGCGATCTTGTCCTTTCGGTCATTATGTGAGCCTCTGTATTGTGCCTAAATGTATTACTTTCAGTTTATGAGCAAGCAGTGGTACAACCGGTTGCAAACAAATATATATTCTATTTTTTAACACCGTGTATTTACTATTAAGAGTTTATCATTTATCTCGTGGCCCTGGACAATTGCCCAGCGGAACATTTTTATTTACCAGGTAAAAATAATTACTGAACTCTCTCATGCTTTGTATGTAATGATATTAATCTACAAGATGGACAATTGTAAACAAACTAGAATGTGTGCATTGCTTTGAGAGACATTTAGCGTATGGTTGTAGTGACCTTTGAAATAATACTATTTTAAAACCCCAATACATTTCCAATGAAAGTCACATTTTTAAAATGCCACCATATTATAGATCTCATCTCATCTCATTATCTGAGATGAGTGAGATATTATAGATGTAGAAGAAATTTCAATTGAAATGCTATGCTAGAAATGTAATTATAATCATAACGTAATTAGGTCTATCCGTGATCAGTAGATAATTACACTTTCAATAAGTTTCAACGTATCATTTTATTTGATTTCTTACATCTATATATGTATACATAGTCCACTTGAGTATTACATTTAAAGACCTGGCTGGATGAAACTGGATACATAAATGCTTGAGTAGCACATGAAACGTTGCATGATCAAATCTGAAGTGGCTGAACATCCCTCCAGAGTCCACAAGTTGAGGTCTGCATAAATGTAATGATGTAGACTTTCACGGCTCGATGCATGATGATTGCTTCGAAAAGCTGCTCTCTCGGGACAGCCACGTCGATGGTTCTCTCTCCTCCGATGTCGGTTTTCACGGCTCGATGCCTCACACGTGTGAGGCGAAACGTCGCGAGGAGAGGAGAGAGGGAGCGATCGACGCGGCTGTCCCGAGAGAGCAGCTTTTCGAAGCAATCATCGTCTGCAGAAATGTAATTAATCATTTCCCTCACATTACAATTGCTTTTAATAGCTATCCTTTCGGGATAGCCGCGTCGATCACTCCTCCTCTCTCCATCACGACTTTTCGCCTCCCACAGAATGCCTGAGGATGCCTCCCAACGTGTGCAAACGAAACGTCGCGAAGGAGAGAGGAGGCACGACCGACGCGGTTATCCCGAAAGAGCAGCTTCTGCAAGCAATGATCAGGCATTGAGCCGTGAAAACCTACATCAGTATATTTCCCCAACAGATGAATGGTCACAATTCTTGCCTAATATTGACAACAAATGTAATTTTATGTCACCTCACTCAAACTTTCCTACATATTCTGTCTTCTGTCTTTGATCCGTGAATGTATTGTCGACGCATGTAAACCATACAATGTTCATGTATGTTGCATTATAATTAAAATATAATGTTTTTAATGCATGAAGCAGCAGCTTGTGGCATAGTGTGCCTCAAAGAAAGAAAGTCCTGCCCAAGACAGTTCGATTTCCACCTAGGGCGCCTCTCCGTGTGGAGTTTGTGTGTTCTCCCCGTGTAGTTGTCTTGCAGACCTCCACAGCACTAAGACATCCCCAAGTGTAAGTCGAACACACCACCCACGATGATTCAGCGTTTGGGTCCTCTTTACAGGTCTTCTAAAGCAGAAGTTAAATCAGCCATTAGTACCCCAATTACAGGCCATTTAAAGTAAATTAACGTTAGAGATTGGACAAATTGTTTACTCGCAAGGCACGTATGTTTTTAAGAAAAATTAGATGTTGAAACATGTTTGGAATCAATAATGGCAGTGGCTGCAGTGCAGTGAACTATTTACCATACAGCTATAAGAACATATTGAATGGACACGATATGCCAAGATGCTCCATGCAAACGCAGTCACTGGAAGACTAGGTCATACCAAATAGGACGAAGCCTCCAAGAAACTCACCTCTGAAGAGAATCGGGACCAGAGGCAGTCAACTTGCTCCAAACCAACCTACTTAGACCGCTACAACAATGCAAAAAAGAACAACGTAAATCAGGAGTGAGCTATGATAGTTTTTGCAAATTCCAATAGAATTCCACGATTGCAAACACTCCTGGGGGGTGAGGGAGATGTGTTA
>JAZEWT010000006.1:21305605-21321469 GCA_036362905.1 Mordacia mordax | reverse complement strand
TGCCCTACCGTTGCCGACACCGTTTCGTAAGCGCTACATTTATGTAATAATCCTGACTGCTGATGAGACAATAGATGGTGAAAACCAGTCCATAGGTTTCTTAATTAAAATGTATCATTGAATGGTTTTGAAACCCGATGGACTATTAAAAATGTGCTTTACTCACATACGCCGACACATAATTAATTGGCGCTCATATAATCTCATGGGTATGGACAGAGCTCAAAAAATGCCTAGTTTATATCTTAAACTTACCGGTAATTGTGGAAAAATCTGATACACAATTTCTGCACATTAACCACCTCTACATTATAAATATACGGTGACTAGCAATGCCATATGACAGGCGCATCATGTGTAGGAGCCATTGAACTGTTATACCCAATGCACTGTGGCTAAATTCATCTCCTCAGCAATTTAAAATTAATCACTGAACAAAAGCTGAACATTCTGGAACCGCATCTACTATACCCACTGGGAAGAATAAGTATCATTATCTGTCCAGAAACTAATTTGGTTTCCTGTGCACACATTGTTTCAAGCAAGTGTGGCTATGCTCTCCAGATTCACGTGGGACCACTCACTCCCGGTGAACTACTTTGTTCTCTGCCGCAGCCAATAAATCGGCTGGTGGGTGGCATCCAACAGAGATATCGTGCATCGGGTTGTGTTGCTCCTTTACAGCTTGCGAGTTGTGCCTTCATCCCATCAGCAGGTGTCCTTTGGATGTATTGATGCGAAATGTCCGAGTCTTGGTGGCATTGACCTCACTGAGATTTATTAGTGCATCTCAAGCAATGATGATTATTGAACCCCTTTCTCCACTTTCATTCAGGATAAAAACTACACTTCCACACCCTATCAAGGTTTAAGCCCAGGGCAGTATCAGCCTTTCCTGGCAACCGAGACATAGATCTGCAGAAGCCTTGTCTGTGACCTTGCCGCGAGCCAACTTGGCATATTGAGGCGGTCTGCCTCAGCAGCCACGCTCTGTCTAGCGGCAAGTCCGCAGGCAGCAGAGTCTCCAATTGTCGCCGCATGGTTAAAGCTGATTGTCACTTTACGTTAGCAGGAGGAGTGAGTGTCACCTGATATTTGTAGAGTTTGTTCCATGCACAGTGTTAGATGTCAAAGGGTAATAGTGTGACCTTTGTAAGGCCATGCTCTAGGTCCAGTGCCTCCATCAGGCTGCTGTCCACGTAGTGAAGTCCACTGTTTGGGTTTTCAATAGATTGTGGAATTTGTTTGTTTGTCATGATGCGGTGTGATCTAAATATATTTAATTTAGGTTCATTGTTTGATATTTATCTCGGTTGGCACGCTATGTTTAACTTGCTGCCAAATATTTTACGCTAATGAAGGTATCGTTACATATACACCTTAGTTTATTCCGTTTGCATGAGTTTTTACGTAGTCATGCATGGCATGTACAGAATTATATAAACAATTATTTGATAACATTTGTACGGTATACATATTTCTTATGGAATAACGACGCGTTACTGTGTGCGTTTTCAAAAATAGTTCCGCCTTTGAGGAATAAACACCTCAATGCACTCAATTAAATGGGTTCATAATATAATACATCCTGACAGGGTTGAATTAATGCTACCAACGGACACAAAATCCGTGCTATTATTATTTGACTGCGATCTGAGTGAACAGCAATCGGAGGCATGGAAGCCACGTGAATTTTTTCACACATTTCACAGAGCGGGCAAAGCGGCGATCTTGTCCAATCTGATTGTACGCTGCTGGGCTCTGGTCTGGAATTGACGGCATGTGCGATGATGGGATGTACGATGATGATGGGATGTACGATGATGATGGGATGTACGATGATGATGGGATGTACGATGATGATGGGATGTACAATGATGATGGGATGTACAATGATGATGGGATGTACGATACTGATGGGGTGTACATTGCTGATGGGGTGTGCGATGAGGATGGGGTGTGCGATGAGGATGGGATGAACGATGTTGCTATAGCAGTGCGATTGCCGAGCGCCTAGCGAATGGGAACTGCACAAGTAAACTGGAGCGAGTCTCCAGCAGGGCCGAGGTGGCTGCCTGCCTCAAAATACCGAGGGCCGAAGGTTTTTAAGTATACCTGGCTGGTCTCCTCTATAATGCAGTCGTGGTAATAACAAGATCATAATTGCATTTATAGAGCGCTTTTCACCCGAGGGTTACAAAGCGCTGCACAGAGCTGCAGAGAGAACGGCACGTCAACAACGACACAAGAACGTAAAATCGGCAACAATACCGTTTTTGGGTTTTTTTTTTCAAATCCGAGCTGTGTAGAGAACGGTATGACGTCAACAACAACATTAGGACAGTTCAATAAATTATAGGACCGGCATCGTTTATTTCCAGGTCATGGCTAACGTCAGTGTTGAACGATTTGTCAAACGGTCCTAGATTCCTCTCCCCACCAACTAGCACTGACCAGCTTGAAGTATGGTCAAACAACCCTCCACCACTATGGTTAAACAACGATCGTGTTGGGGAGGCCTTCATCCAAAAGTGGACCGACATGAAGCTCTTCATAATTTATATTTAACCAGCATGGCACTGCCTGTGGGCGGCACGGTGGCATTGGCAGCGCTACTGACTCGCAGCAATGGTAGGCGTCGCATTGGCTTTCCCAACAGTGCTCTTCAGAGCTGCTCTTTCGGGACAGTCGTCCGTTTATATTTAAGCTCGAAGGAACCGTTGAGCTATGCAGCTCTTTTTAACAGTTGTCCGGCGTTGATAGGGAAGCATGCTACAACATCTCTGGCTCCAGGTTATATTTAGACAGGACAATTAACCTAGGCAGCATGTCTTTGGGAGGAAACCGGTACGCCCGGTGAAAACTCACGTGGACACGGGGAGAACATGCAAACTCCACACAGAAAGGCACCCGAGCCAGAAAGTGAATCTTCTTGCTGAGAGGCGGCAGCACTACTCACTGCGCTACTGGCTATCCCGAAAAAGCATCTCTTAAGAGCATTTCATATACATCAATTCATGAAAGCCTACACGAGTACATTCCCAAGGACTATAAAACAGTCATAGGCTTTCAGGACAAGAGTTACATGACAGCAAGAATTGTGGAGGAGGACATGAACCAATCACTGAGGGGTGTGTGGGTGACTGGCTGAGGGAGCTAGGTCAAGACTATCAGTGTGTGCTGGGCATCTAGCTCTTGTTGAATTATGGCCTTAGTGAAATATGGATACTACAAAAAAAACTGGTAAGGTTCTTGTTTCATCATCATCATTAGAACCGTCCAGTCGATGATAAAACCAGAACAATACGTCCGACAGTGTAAGTGGATACCTCCCTCACTCACATAGGACATCAGGCACAATTTTAGCTCTTGCTAAACAGATCACATTGCTCAGTGAATGTGAAGCCATTTTGTGATATCGATGGACGCATATTTATTATTGCAGCCTAAAGTACCCCGTGAGCTTGCAAGCTGTGTACGCAACACGTTCCCGGTGATGATGGACAAATGTTACGTGATTGGTATCCGATTGGCTGGTTGAGAAATAGCTTTAGTCAATATTCTTCTCTCGCTTTGAGGACGCACCACGGCCTATGTCAATTGTCAGGGCTGCAATGCGAGGTCAGGGCCAGGTTCCCTCTCGAGAAACAGCTGATCTCGCGGGGGTGTTGGTGTCCCGCTCATGCTACCGCTCCGCTGAGCAATGCACGAATGTGATTGACACCCATGGATCGATGGGTTGTATTCTGCATTAACGGACCACGTGGCTTACCGTTCTTCAAGTGAAACTGCTGTTTTGGAGGTGGGGGGGGACTGTTCTCGGGAGAATGTGTCGAAGTCGAACTCTGATGAGCAGGTTTTGCAAATTGCATCTTTGTGGCCGAATAATGTCATTGAAGAGCCAAGTCGAAGCGTGGTTTGATAAACTATATTGGTGTTTATTGTACTCAAATTCCACTTCAACATGTGGGCAGCACGGTAGTGGTGTAGCAAAGCGATGCTGCCTCACAGCATGAAGGTCGATTCCTGCCTCGGGTGCCTTTCTGTGTGGAGTTTACATGTTTTCCCTTGGTAGTCGTTGGATTTCGCTGGGTATGCTAGTTTCCTCCCACAGTCTAAAGGCATGCTGCCTAGATTAATTGGTCTGCTGAATAAATTACCTCCAGTGCCCTGTGATGAACTGGTTTCCCACCATGGGTATGGCCCTGCCTGGATCAGGGCCGTCTTAATAGTATGATATTATAAATACTACAGGGAGTATTTATTTATTTACTTATTGACAGCAAGTCACAACATACATTAATTAGCGTGGAGCTCCCTATACTCGTGGGGCCCCCGGGCAACTGCCCAGCGTGTCCATGCTTTAAGACGGCACTGGCCTGGATATGCTCTAGCAGTCTAGCTCAACGCGACCTTCTGCAGGATGAAGCGAGGACTGATAATAGGTGAAGGAAGACAATGTTCAGTTGGTTCAATTGTTAATTTATTAATTTATAGTTGTTAATTGTACATTTATAGAGGAAGGTCTTTATCCATTGGTTATAAGCACGACATACTGCCAATTCATTGGCCATAGAATTGTTAACATGTTGGCTGAAACTACTGCTTATTTAACACAAGCTAATTATTCAACATATACACAGACGGTGGCTGTTGCTTTGTAGATGATACATATATGGTTAGTGGCAGGAGGAAAATAATTATGAAATTGCACTATATGTTTATAACTCAACCGATGGTGAATATTAAATGGGATTTTATTTAATGCGAATCAGTTTAAATGAGCATCAGGAGATGCTTTATCTCTATTACTGGACCCGAGCCAAGTTCCACATTTTTGTGACAAGCCTCTCATCCTGCAGAACGCGATGCCTTGTCACAGATGCAAGGCATTTCATCAACCTGGAGAGATGAAGGGATAAGTGTTGTCGTTTTCACAGTTCGACACACGAGGACTGCTCTTGAAAGATCATAATTCGTCATAATCGTGGCGAGCGTTCCTCGTCTATCTCTAGCGCCGTAGAGCCCCCAAATTGAAGACGTCATCAGGCTGCTGCAGTGAAGCGTCGCGAAGGGGAGGAAGAACGCTCGCCATAGCTATCTCGAAAGAGCAACTCATTAGAGTAATTCTCATCATGGAATAAATCAAAACCCAACCTGCATTTTAACGCCCAATATTATTATTTCAAGTCAAATACACCTGCAATATATTACTAACCCAGATAATTATTATGCAGACTTCCACAGAATACATTTTCACAATGAAACCAGCCACCACCAGCCTGTAATGATGATATACATTTATTAACACCTGTGAGTTTCGTGGGTTTATATATATGAAGGTTATCTTTCATCAACATTCTCAGTCGCCGTTTAATCCTGTACAGGGTATGTGGGGGCAGAGCCTATCCCGGCAGACACAGGGCGTAAGGCAGAGCTATGGCCAGGATTGAACACCAGTCCATCGCAGGGCACTGAGGATAATCTAATCAGCAGGGCAATTAACTTAGGTCGCTTGCGTTGGACTGTGGGAGGAAACAGGAGTATTCAGCGTAAACCAGTGCAGACATGAGGAGAACTTTTAGTTGAACCGTTCTGATGTTGTTGTTGACGCGGCCGTTCTCTCCGCAGCTCTGTGCAGCGCTTTGTGACCCTCGCGTGAAAAGCGCTCTGTGAGTGCAATTATTTGTATTATTAACTTGCAAATTCTACACAGAAAGGCACGCAAACCAGTAATCAAACCCGGAGCTTATTGCTCTGAGGCAACAGCGCTACCCGCTATGCTCCCATGCGGCTCTTAATAATATGTATTCTGTTATTTAAAAAAATATATACGTTCAGAGAAGAAAAAATAATTCAGTCCGCTTGTCGGTAGGCGAATAATAGACACAGTGAACGGCTGCTCATTTCAGAGATAGCAATAACCCATTGTTCGAGAGCAATGATAAGGATTTTCCATAAACGCGTCCTCGTGTAACAACACAAGCAGCCTCAGTTTGAAAGCACTCGGTTGGCGAGCAGATATGAAGCAGGTTTTAAATCCACTTGCGTTCGGAGTTCACGCTGCGCGGACAGTTTGAGAGTTAAAGATCCGCGCACGAACACTGCATTGCACGAATTCAACACACGAGCATCTGTCTATTCGACAGGTATTTCAGCTGTAATAGCCAAACATTATCGCAGCATTTGAACATTAACGGAAGCACCTCAATTATACGTTATGCATTTTTATGTTCGTTAAGACAGCATCACGGTAGTTTTAGTGTCAGTACGCATTTGTGAGGATCCTCATCAGACTGCTGTTAAAAGCCATGCTGTTCAAAAAAATATTGCCTCCGAAAGGATCTCAACATATTTTTTACGTCAGCTGCTGGGTGAAGTTTATAGTACATCTTTTAGCAGACATCTCCAACATGATCAATAGAGTGAGTGGCAGTGTGATATGACGGCACACGTAGGCAAAAGCTACAAGCAACATTTTATTACATTTGATGTGCGATCACAGAGCACTAATTTAACATCCGGGGTTAACGTTGCTTCCAATAAAAGGAATACATGATCAACCACTCGTAGCGTGCATAAATTGTATCAACAAAAGACATCGCTACGAACAGTTATACGAATTGGAATTTTGACATAATAATTGCACTTCTGGAGCGCTTTTCACCCGGGGGTCACAAAGCGCTGCACAGAGCTTCAAACTGTGCCTCATACATCCCACTATTTTTTTCATTTGAAAAGTGTGCGAACAAACAAGTTACATAAATAATCATCGATTTCTTTTGACAAATAGAAATTAGTATTTAAATGAGCTGATAATGCAATCGTGCTGGTTTTATGATGTGTTTGGACCCCTGTGGATATTTACGCTTTCAGTAAAGAAGACCAAGCAAATGAATTAATTACAGTTTTTGCAACTACTAATTTAATGCGTTTTCCCTCTTCACGAACGATACAGTGTGCCATCCACTGAATGCAAAATAAATACCGTGGACTAAGAATGCCGTGGATTACCTGGTTTCCTCACTTTGCGAAGTATGACTCAAGTGCACATTGACGAATCTGTGACAATCAGGAGTTTGTGTCGCATTCGATCAAGCCGCAACTGAATCGTCAAATGGTATAACAGGACAATTCACAAAAGATAAACAACTTATGGACTTCGTCAAAATTGCCATGGAATGTGCGAAATTCTATCCAGATATGTTTTGTTCAAATCTCAAAACGTGTCCGGCATTGTAATTTTATGAACGTTTATATGTGTGGGTGAGTATGAAGACTGAAAAATAGTTTTCGCCGAGCGTATTTGTGAAATTTATCGCAGAAATTTCCATAAAACCCAGCAGCATAAACCTTTCGACTGTGAAAGAGATGAGTTTGCATTCTACGTTAGAAATCTCTACGACATTCAGCGGAGCGATACAGTTTATATTTTCAGCTTGTATTATAAAGCTCAGCTGCTAAGCAGATATTACCCAGTATGACGATTCACATGGTCACAATAAGTATTTATTGAGTGCTACAGTGTAAATGCATTGCTAAATGATATGTTTTTTCCTCCTTACGTTTATTAAACATACACATAAGGTCAGCAAGCTTGGCTTCTGTATATTTTTGTTTGGTGTGGGGAATTAATGGCTTCAATTAAAGTGCCAGAATGTCCCAGAGGTACAAGGCTATGAGTGTACACCCACACAAACAAGCAGCTATTAACCCTTATTACATGCAACATTGCTCCCTCTACGCATTCATGCTGGACCCGTGTATGTCAGAGTATGGAAATGAACTTTAATATTTAACTACCATTGACAATTCCAGAATAGAAATGTACATTTTTCACATACGGAATCATTGTCTATGTGTGACCACATTTCTAAAATCCAGTTTTTGTTTCAGCGATATCTTTTTTTAAATTAAATACTGCAGTTGAAAGTTTTAAATAATTAACTACGTTTTTGTTATTCCTTTCACATACAATACAACCCACGGCATCCATAAGCTATTTAGTGAGGTGAATAGCCTGTAGTGACATTACTGATCAACTAGCACATCCCATGGCATTACAATTTTTACGTTTAGCATGGTTGGGAATATTATTATTATACATATTTAGTACTGTAGTGATATGCTTTGTTTAAAATATATGAGCATTAGTGTCATCTTTCCTTAATGAACACTGATAAGCATTGTATAATCTCAGCACTCGCGTTTAAAAAGGATATCGCTTTTGTTTCATGCAGAAAATAATGCGTTGTGTTGTGCGATACACCGCAACACTCGGCTGAATGTCAGCTGGAAGGAAGACGGTCCCTAATGAGAATCCTTGATTTGGCCGATAGTGCCACCAAAAAAACCTGACTTCGCACGGTTGTCGAACACGCAATTAAAACTTTATGTATGGTAGGACAAGATTAGCCTGCATTGAAGAATTAATGCCTCTCGTGAGAGAATGCCGTCTTTCTTACACGTGGTTGATGTGGGTTTTGAGCGACAAGTAGAACACAGGGCGTTCAGGTGCAGGCTGAGCCAGGTGATGACGTCGGGAGCAATGGCGCGTTACCGCTGTCGAACCTTGTGTTTGTGAATTGGGCATTCAGTCATTACGTCTGTTGTGAGTGAATCATCTACTGTTACAATATCTCAGGGCACCGAGGGTAATTTGGTCAGGACAATTAAGCTGGGCAAGCATGGTTTTGGACCGTGGGAGGAAACCGAAGTACCTGGCCAAAAACCCACGAGAAAACGTGGAGAACACGCAAACTCCACATACATTCTCACCCACCCCTTACCCTCTCAGTCGTTGTGTGCCATGATCTGTGTTTTTGGTGACCACATCCACACACTAGGGAGTTTTAACGTTTGTGGATTGTTCCGTTTCTCTGCATGCGGTTGAGAGAGGCCCGGGCTTATCAGCACGCACCATCGTAATGCGAATTCTTAGCTGATTAGCAACTGCAATCCTGACTCAGAATGTACCTCCAACCTCCGCTTTCAGTTGAACAAGTGGAATTATTCACTTACTTCTTTAGTCCCTTTGATGTGTAAAAAAAAAGTTTTATTTTACATCAAAGTATTGAAACTCATCTCATCTCATTATCTGAA
The DNA here is from genome assembly GCA_036362905.1 of Mordacia mordax. Taxonomy (NCBI): domain Eukaryota; kingdom Metazoa; phylum Chordata; class Hyperoartia; order Petromyzontiformes; family Petromyzontidae; genus Mordacia; species Mordacia mordax. The sequence continues at coordinate 21,312,367 of JAZEWT010000006.1, read as the reverse complement.
ACGAGAGCAATTAGTCGCATGCAGAACATACCCTCACTCAACAATGTATTCACTGCATTTATTTACCCACAGGTGCATAAACATTTAATCAACAATAAGAGCTTTTACACGGTGATGCTACATGTAGCCTTTTATAGGTTTTATATATTATAGGGATATGTTAGCATTAATGAAATTATGCAATATCCTTGGCATTGCAGATGTAGGAAAGTGTTGTTATACGCTACCAAATACTGATGCGGTACAGTGTATAATTTACATGTAATTGCCTAATGATAGGAACCCAGCAGCCATAAAAATAGCTGGCGATGGGAAAAGATACTCTCCCGACCACATAACTCATTATTTTAATAGTGTACAAATGTACACAGAATGCATGTGCCGATTTGTTGCTACGTTCAAATCAGCAACAAGTACATTTCATTCAGATGCACACACCAGGTCAGTTGGGACACATTTGTGAATCAGAATTGCTCCTAGTTACACTTTGGGGGTAGCCGTGTCGAGTGTTTCTCCTCCCTTCTTCGCAACTTTTGCCTTCGACGTTGGTAGTGTCATCAGGCTTTGAAGCTTCACGAATGAGAGAGAAGGAACGCTCGACACGGTGATCCTGAAAGAACAGCTCGAGAGCAATGCTCATACAATGCGCGGTGAAAACGTACATCATATCATTTGTCGAGGTAAATTATTGCAGATGAATGCAGTTTACATAATTATGCCCGTTCTATTTTCATACCCAGAGGATGACGATATTTCCCCACATTGCGTCCTATGCACGAGCAGAACACAACTTTAATATTGACAGAAGCTGCAACATACCGATGTAGATTTTGATGACTTGATGCAAAGGAGATACGGCTATCTCCCAAAAAAAAACCAGCTGTGAATAGCAATTCTCACATAAGATTCAAATCGAATGACTTCATCACGATATATAAACACAACCGTGCTGGCAGACGGGCCTCCACTAGAGGGCGCTATACACAGCCTCTCTTCAAGATATTTTGGGCCTACTCTTCCACGCTGGTCAGACGTCACAGAAAAAGGTACGAGTGTTCACACTTTATCCTGCTACATATGACCTGTCAATCAACTAACTGTGGTGTACTAATTCATATTGCGGGGTTTACAGATGTGGCAGGGATATAGTAAACCAGCCCCAAGTTTCAAATGCTTCTCCAAGAGAAGCAAACGTTGACCTTTGGATGTAAAGTCCAGGGTCATATTACATCACACTAGCGTCCTCACATCTTGTCACCATATATATAACAAGCTCCAGTGTTTCCGGTAATGAGATCAAAAGCACCCCCCTCCCCCTCACTGGACAAGGTCCAGTACACATATCACCCTAAACGGAGGACGCTGTTTCCTCTGCCATTCATCTGGCCCTGTCCCACCTGGAAAACAAGAACACTTATGTAAGAATGCTGTTCATTGACTTCAGTTCAGCATTCAACACGATCATCCCCCTGAAGCTGGTAGGGAAGTTGGGCCAGCTGGGTCTGAGCACCTCCCTCGATGACTGGATCTTTGACTTTCTGACTGAGAGACCTCAAACGGTCCGGATCGGCAACAACACCTCCAGTACCACCACAGTGAGCACCCGCATTCCACAGGGCTGTGCGTTCAGCCCACTGATGTTCACATTGCTGACGCACGACTGCTCCACCAATTACAGCTCTAACCGCGTAATTAAATGTGCAGATGACACGACAGTGTTGGGCATCATCAGTAACAACGATGAAACTGCATAGAGAGGTGAAGGGGCTGCAGTCTGGTGCAAAAACAACAACCGGTCTCTTAACTTTGACAAAACGAAAGGATGACCATGGACTTCAGGAAGGCCCACGCTGCCCACTCACCGATGTTCATCAACGGTTCCAAGTTTCTTGGTGCGCATATTGCAGATGACCTCAGCTGCTCAGTCAATACTGCATTCCTGGCCAAGAAAGCACAACAATGTCTCTACTATCGAGGACGACTGTGGAGAGGAGAGCCAGCCTTCCTCCACCCCATCCTCTCCACATTCTACAGCGGAAACATTGAGAGTGTCCTGACCAATTCCATCACTATCTGGTATGAGAATTGCAATGCCTCCGACCGTAAGTCCCTGCAGTGGATAGTGAAGACAGCGGAGATCATCATTGGGACCCCTCTCCCATCTAGGACATCTACTTCAAACGCTGCACACACAAGGTCTCCAGCATTGTAAAGGACCCCTCTTACCCCTCCTACAAACTCTTTACCCGCCTGCCGTCTGGCAAAAGGTACCGCAGCATCTGGGCCAGATCTACCAGACTCTGCAACAATTTCTTCCTCCAAGCCATCAGGCTCCTCAATATCAAGCTACCTCGCCCCTCTTCATCATAACAAGCAGGACACAGACTCTCCACCCCCCCAAACACATCTATGCATACCTACACTGGCCACTTCACTTCACTATATGTAGTCTATATCGTCTGCGTGTTTTGCCCTGCCCTGTTGAATGTTTTATTTTTGTGCCGGGGACCATGAGAAACGTAATTTCGTTCCTCTACATGCTATAATTGTATACGGATGGGATGGCAATGAAGTGTTTCTATCTTGTGTTATTTAGAGATAGATCTTTAATGAAGAATATGACATTTCCCTCACTAGCTCAGGCCTATAGGCATGAGTAATTGTCCTATACAACGATATATGTATAGGACCAAAGATGTGTACATCTGCTAATGTTGGTGATAGATGATAGATGTTTATTATTCCAGCAGAAAATACCCGGCAAGCTTGCAAGCTCTAAATGTGGGCTTCCTGCGATACAAAAAGGTTTGAAACGGAGCAACGCAATATATAATACTGCTAAGCTGTGTGCACACAAACACCACAGTGGTCCACGACCTATAGCTATTTAAATCACTTCATGTACAAATTGCCAGCATGATACATGCACTGATGTAGGTTTTCACAGCTCGATGCACGATTGCTTGCAAAAGCTGCTCTTTGAGGAGAGCCGTGTCAAAGAGGAGCGAACGACGCTGCTATTCCAAAAGAGAAGCTTTCCTCAGGGCGATACATGTCATTGGCACACACACAGTGTGCAAGGTGGTTTCACCCGCCCTTCACAAGTAAGACTCCTAGTGCACATCAAGCACAGCGAATCCAAAAGAAAATTCCTAATCAAAGGGCTGTACGCAATCGATGCCAGTTGATAATTCTGTAGTGAACCTCGTAATGCAACGATATGCATGCCTTTCATCAACTCAGCTGAAATCAGGGATTGTGAGACCCAGTGATGGATTCACTGTGTCAGATATCTACCGTGATGTCTGGATATGGCAGTATAGAAAGGAGGTTTCTGAAATGGCTTCCATATGGAATTTAAGTTTCCTACACTTATTTGGATGGATTATCCATCTTGAGTGAGATCCACTTAGAAATGTCTTGAGATTTAGGGAGACTTCAGGGAACAGTTACAGAGTGCCTTGCCACATTGGCAAAACGTGTACAAGTGCAAATAACACAAAAAAAAAACTGAACATCAAAAACATTGCCATGAAGAAAAAAGCATAAAATAGGCCACGTTTCAGGTAAAAATCGTTCCAAACAAAGAACTCATATCCTACGTATTATAAAGGCTGTGGGTAGGTATAGAGGAATGAGTGTTATGTTTATACCGTTAAGTTATATATACTGATTATATTGGTGTTTTCCACACTTCTGATCGAGATTTAACGATTGGGCCAGGCTTGGGTAAAGTCCTTCTGTCAGGTCACCATATATTTTGAGTGTTCAATAATATCACAGAGAAAAAGTGAAGGCTGGCGTCCCATCGTGGGTATATCCCTGCCTTGCGCCCTGTGTCTGCCGGGATAGGCTCCGGCTCATCGCGACCCTGTACAGGACTAAGCGGATTCTGAGAATGAGATGAGAAAAAGTGAAATCCAGCAATTGCTTGGAAAAAGTAATTCCCACTTCACATCACTCCACTGGCCACTGAACCAATCAACAACCTTGTCCTACCATTAAGCACGTGCTCTGCCTTGATGTTATAAGTGCAACACATTTTAAAGACATGATGCCCAATGCCTGTGTAAAGAAGATAAACGACCGCACTCTACTTTGCACCTAATGCAAGTATGGATAACTGACCATTTAATGTATTGAACAATGCAAGTCTGTACATTTTAACGGGGTTTATTTGTGCTCTAAAAATTACTGCCACTAAACCATTTATAAAGTGTCTGCCAAATAGAATGTTAAAGTGTTGTTGTTGTAATTGGAGTGTTAAACTGATGCAAGTTAATAGTGCTTATCCCATTTTATAGGCATTTAAAGTAATGCACTTGCAAATTACTCGTTAAGTTGTATATGTTTTGCATCGCGTGTTTGTGTAGTTTCCATCGATGACAGTGTGATGCATGATAGTATATGTCTAGACAAGACAAGTTGTTACATTCGAACTTTTTATGAAATCATGTTGCACCAACATTGAGTTACTTATGACCAAAGATCTGACAGGTTTGGGAATACAAGGTAACAAAACTACGAGGGTGCGAGACTGTCTGACTTTTTTTCGAATATAGTGCATCTTTCATTTCAAGACAGCAACTCGGGCCGCTGGGCACCGTTATCAAATTTTTTCGCGAAATAGCACGTTAATCATTCTGCAAAATGCAGGGGCATTACGGGCAATGAAAATGCCTTTCCCTTCTAAGCCAGAAAACTCTTCAAAGGCACAAAACCTCAACAGGGCTTGATAAAAGTGCACATTTGTGTCCCTGAAGCATTTCGAAATGGCCAGCAAACAACATTTCCCACATCGATTTGTAATTACGGGCACAGGAACACAACAGACGTCCGGCTTGCCACTGGCTGCCCACAGACACTTAATCCTGTAGTGGTGTGAGGCATTGATCGCAGTGGTCCACCCGGGGGGTGGGGGTGAAGCTGGAGTGAGGTGAGGGACATCGCACAGCCTGTCGCCACTATGCGTCCTTAATAGAATTCTCCATATTAAATCTCCTCCACCTGCAATAGGCCTTACTAACCTCGACTGCAGCATCGGTATTGGGAATTAAATTGGAAACGTTCGTTTTTTTTGTGCCCGGGCGACAATCTTGATGAATGATCTTGCTCATGGGTCTGCCACTGAATAAGACTCAATGACTGTCAGAGTGAGATGCGTGCCTTGCAATGCGGCCATCCGACAACCCGTGAATTCATTCATTCACCTACAGTAGCTGAAGGCGGTGTGTGTCAAGTGGTATATATATATGTGTGTGTGTTCGCCGCAAAGGGAGCAAAATCGTACGACACATAGCATTTCCAAATGGAAAAAAAGTGCAACGTGCGTTTAAGTGTTAAATGGCAGGGAGAGAGAGCAACATCCTCAATCTCTCCATCCACATATTCAATACAGCATTTGTGTTTGACCTTTGTCGATCGTGCCAGCTGCCCTTAATAATTAGTTTTATATCTTGAACAATAAATATTGCAATCATTCATGTGTTTATATATATATATAATTACTGTCACAGTACATAGTGTATTGGATAGGCAAAGGTGCAACCCTAGAAATTATTTCTCCCACCGCTGCTACTCGAAGGCAGGATGTTTACCTTCCTCTGCCATGCGGGCCAGACGGATTGTAAAACGTATATATTGTTAAACCTCTTTGTTACTGTTGCCATTATATTGTGCTCATCCTGGTAATCCCACGTAATCCCAAAGCTATGTCTGGTAAACCTGCACGGCAAAAAAAGACGAAGATTCTTGCATTAAAATGATTTAAAAAAACCGAATTACTACATATTCTCTTAAAAAAACCCAACGCATTTTCATTCATTCATTGTCAATACCCACTTATTCATGTACAGGGTCGTGGGGGGTCAGAGCCTATCCTGGCAGACAGAGGGTGCAAGACGGACAACACCCACAATGTGATGCCAGTACATCGCACATTTTAGGGCAATTTACTCAGCAGGCCAATTAACCTAGGCAGCAGCGTGTCTTTAGACGGTGGGAGGAAACCGCAGTACTCGGCAAAAACCCACACAGACACGGGAAGAGAACATGCAAACTCCACACAGAAAGACACCCGAGCCGGGAATCGAACCCGGGATTCTTGCTGTGAGGCGACAGCGCTACTCACTATACCACCGAATCACCCCATTTTCAAGCACTGTTTAAATCCATAACAAACATTACTGATTCAGTATCGGAGAGACGCACATAACACCACGTAATTTATTTTCCGTCAAAAGGTAATACCTTTTAAATCCAAAATTTTTCATGTGTATTCTTTGATGGATACCTTGGATGGGTTATCCTGACTTAGATTAGTGCCCTATTAGACAGTGGCAGTGTTCTGTACTGGATCACCCATTGTTGTTAAAAATAGGGAGTGTTTAATAATCTCTGGGCCTTCCATAAACGTGTGTACATTCTTGTAAGGAAACAGGGTGAGCTATTCCGCATTTTAATATAACGTTATTATGGTCTTATATCAGCTGCAACCAGAAAATTTCTGCCTTGGGGGAATTATATAGCACTAGCCATAAGCTTGACAGATAGCTTAAAGCAGATAAGCTTGAACGAAATTATACCACTTTCAGGTTGATGATGATTGATGATAATAGTGATGACGATGATCGGTTCTCCTGTAAGATAATGAATTTTGAAGGAATATAACACACCACATGTGTTTTGTTCACAGTATTGTAACATTGTGACATTAATGTTATTCAAGGACAAAAATCGCACATAAACATAAACACACCGTGT
>JAZEWT010000006.1:21285889-21296771 GCA_036362905.1 Mordacia mordax | reverse complement strand
ACTGTCGGTACAATGTAGTAAATGCATTAGTTTAGCTTGGATCTGCTCGCACACGTCTTGTATCCTCCACTCGAGCATTTGGCTTAACGTTGTTGTCAATGAAGCGTTTTCCGCTTGGACATGGAACCCTGATGGATGTTGTGTTTCGCTGTGCGGGTCATCATGCAGTTCACTGTGTGCAGAAGACATTCCATATATGAAACGGAAAAAAAACACACATTGTCTGTCTACCACTCATTAAGTGTGACCCATTCCTGTGAAGGTAACTTCGCTTTTCCTAGTTACAAAAATATCAATCTGTTGTGACATACCACCAGCCAAGACTGAGTTCACTGAGGGCGTGAAAACACCTTGATGCAAGCACTCAGTGCTTGCGCGGGACGTTATTTCCTCTCCTTATTTATGTTGGAGGTGAATGTGCGCTGGGAACTGAGATTCACGGACATTGAACCGAATAAAGTGCTGCCTCTACAGTGCAGATCTGGCAATGGAATTGCCAAGATTATTCAAATCCAATTAAATGAACTGCTGATAAGTTCAAAAGCGTGTGCAGTCAATAAACGCGTCCATTAAGCTACTGCACAAGCGTCTTCAATAGAATGCATTCTTGAAATTTAAACAGAAATACATGAAGAATATCTGTAGAATCTGTAGGCAAACCAAATAACATATACATTTGAAATTAGGATATACATATCATGATTCAAAAACAGAATTTGTATGAAATTTGCAGTGTAAAATCTTCAGGGTACTAATAAAATCTCTTCCTCAAAAAATGTATGTTAACAAAATTACGTGCTTTCACATTGCATATTCATCTATATCCCAAAGCTTATCATGAAACTCACATTAGCCTCATGTTCCAAATGGAATACACATCATGTTCACAAATGCACACGCTTTAAGTGTCTTCTAAGTCCGTGCAGAGAATGTGAGTGAAAGATAATACTGAATCTACAGCAACCCAATCAATTATACACTAATGGATTCCAAGGACTTATATCATTTATGGCACACATATGAGCAAACGCCATACATGTAGAAAAAGAGGAAAATACGTTTGAAAGTTTGTGGTTTCATATTAATGCCTGTGTGGCACTAATTATGCCTGGGCTAAGCTTGAACACTTCTTGTGTGTGCATGTGAATGTGAGCGCATGGGAATGCGGGGGGGGGCGGTAGTGTAGTGGTTAACGCGCTGCAACCAGTAACCAGGCGACCTGAGTTCGCCAAGTGGCGATTTTCTGAACCTGGGCCTCCCCTCGGTCGACTCAGCCTAAAGTTAATATCTAGTGCAGCGTGTGAAACATTTCCACTGGGGAAACAATGGCAGTCGGGTGCGCTGCTGACAACCCACCATAGGTGCTCGCTAACAATGCTTGACCCTAGAGTCTGTTAAGGCTATGGGGGTGCGGGGATCTTTGTGAATGCGAGGGCAGTTTGAATCATTTCCATCCAGATGCGTGTAGGAGGATGAAATAACCGACTAGGGTCACCATGGGTGGCAATTATCCAAACCAGTCGCGGGTCCGGCTGAAGTCAACCCAGCCTTAAATGGAGTCGCTGGTGCGATGTGTAAACATCAGCACGAGGGAAACAAACGAAGACAAAGGCGATTCCCCCGTACGTATCTGGCCAACCTTTACAGGTGGTCGCTTACAAGCAGATGTTGCCTCGACAGCCTGTGCCGTAGACTGTAGAGGCGTAATCTTGCTTTCGTTTTCGCATCGAGGTCTCATGGCTTCTCCCCAGCCTCCTCTTTCACGTCGTTTGTCGGGGGGGGGGGNNNGCCCTCGACGTGTTAGGCACTTCCTAGCCAATCACACAGAAGGAGGCTAATTTACTGAACAAATGAAATTACAAGTCTCCTGGGGAATCCCTTGACAAGCTCTTTCTGGAGAATCAGGTCTTAAGGAGGATTAATTGCTCTTATTTACCCTCGTTGGTGTGTTTGTCTTTGTGCGTATATTTTTAAACTAGGTTTGTTATTGACGTTGTAAATTGAAACATGTTACGCGCCAGCAATATTTTGTAAACTCTGGAGTAATTAATGCTATGTAATTGCGTTGGCAGTGTTTTCCATAATGTTGATATTTCGTCGTTGACATCTTTAAGTAATTAAAAAGTGCACCGGTTGAGTAATCACTCAGACGCGGGCCCTCAGGGACACACCGAGGAGGAATGAGAATGTCAGTAATTGCGTGCTGAAGTATAACAATGAAGCGATATATTTCGTTCACTAATAATCACAATTTGTATTTGGAAATACGTTATAATTAGTAGAATGTATCTAACAGACATGTGTAACTTCATACGTTGAGAAAGTCACGCTTTACTGCTGGGCATAAATGTTTAATCTGGCAAAGTACCACATTTATTGTGACTATGCTATGCTTTAATTCGAAGGCTTTCGTGACCAATATTATCGACGATATTATCGTTTTTTTGGCGCGGGTGCCTGATGATGCTGAACGTAGTTATTAGCGAAACGTCGTATATATCTTTTATAAAATATTGTGGGGTCGCATTGCAACACACCGGCGTGCTGAGATAGTAAAGGAATTGGCGCGTTGTCTGTTCAGGTGACAACCTCTTACTGATTGACCGTGTCGGGTGGTGGAGGGTTAAACGACACTATTTTATAATTTTTTTACGTGACCTGACCCAAAAATGGATTTCGTTGATATGCTACACTTGCTCGTATTGTGTGTCCCCAACTATGGTAATTAAAGCCTGGGAACCCACTCTAAATTGCAGAAAAATCCAACTATGCGGTATTTAAACCCGGTTATTCACAGCAACACGGCCGTACACGCAGCGCACGTGATAGACAATGTAATTACGGTTATGCATCAAGGAAACTAGTCATACCTGGAACATGACACCGGCTACGAAGAAACATTTATGAGTCTGCACACAATATGTTGTTCGAAGTGAGAACAACTGGTAACACTCGTGATAAAATACCACCCTCAGGAATTATTATTATGTTTAAACAGGGGAGGGAAAACTGCTGAAAATTCCTTGGTACATGCGTTTGAAAGGAAGGTTTGCATCTGTAGGACACTGCATATATGTCCAGCAGTGAGGCTATACTAGACAGGACTTTAACAGTGCGTTGCATTTGACTACTGCTGCTACTACTCATGTATGCAAACCTTATAGATAAGGCAAATATGGCGGAGATTAGTTGCAAGTTTGTGAGTTTATATTTCACTCCGTGGCTGACCCTGCAATTCATCCAAAGTCAGCAAGAATGTTTGGCACCACTTTGTGTGGAGTTGAGAGACAGGGCACAGGAGGGGCTGGGTGACCAGCACCACGTCCGGGCGCCTTTGTCTCTTGTGACGATGTTTACACGTTGTTGCTGACATGCCGTTCTCTCCACAGCTCTGTGCAGCACTTTGTGACCCTCGGGTGAAAAGCGCTCTGGAAGTGCAATTGTTATTATTGAGAAATATCCTATTGAGTGGCTCATCGGCGGTTGTTCAACGCCCAATGGCCTTTGGAGGATGCGGGCACCAGCGGATTTTTTTTTTTACTATTGTAGGATAAATTCATTCACACCGCACAAAAGAGTGTACGGCTCAAAGGGAATTGCGAAAATCCAAAATCAATCAACTGGCATGTCAGAAAGTGGCCTTGTAAGGTTAAATGGATTTTTACCGCTGAGAACATGACCATATAAATGTGGCAGCGAGATAACTTTGGCAAGCTGTGTACCTTTTCACGCTCGTTGAGGATCACCCACTCACTAGCATGTGTGCATTTGCACACTTGAGGACAATCTCACATTGTGCGGCGAACAGTTGACTTCGTTGAATGTTCGTTATAGGCTATATCGGCAAGGGATAAACAGAATTTATCAGATCGTTTCAGTAGCGTTAGTGTTTCAGGTGAAATAAAACTGGGCCCTGATAACATTGCTTCAGTTGAATTACGTTTGTTTGTACTCTTAATGACAAAAACACTTTGGGTGGTTTCATTATTGTTATATACACCGATGTAAAAACACACGCTCATAAAAGCGCCCACCTTTCATATAGAATGTAGTGTATACTGTTTGTTCTGTCAGCGTAAGTTACTGCGAAGCCAGTCAGTTTTGAATCAGCAATATAACTTCTTTTCATTTGATCCTTCCTGTTAACAGCTCACCGATATATCAAGGGTACTTCCGTTACAAGTGGCTGGTGACGGATTGATAGGGTGGTGCATTGCCCTGAAATTACTCAAATTCTGTCCCCTTATACGATGCTGTAAAGCATACCTACAGTCATCAAAAAAGTACGCTCTAGTTTAATTTGCTTATATTTATTGAAATGTAAAATGTTATTTTAAGTTTTGTGAAATTTCAAACTCTGATTCAGACATACCATTACTTTATGACTTTCAGTAAATCCTACCTGGTAGACTTGGTTTTGCGGGGGTTACTGATCTAATTATGTGTTGTCTGCAGTACGTAATTACATTAATATACTTGTGAGTAATGTTAGGTTGCTTTGCGTAACTCAGCACTGAATTGTACATGTATCTTGCTTATGCACGCGCGGTATACTCAGCGCACGTCACGGGTTTTTTTCAATTAAGTGTGGTTCTGCCGTGCAATGGAAATTTGGACATTACCAAAGGTGGAGCTGTTAACGCTATGGGTACTTTTTGCCGGTACAGTACGACATACCGCTAATGAAATTAGCCGAAGCGTTCAGTACAAATGAGTGGGATGGGGGTTGCGATATCGTCATATCATAAGAGATTAAAGTTACCTTTACCCCTCGATATTGGTCAAATGAGTGGCCCAGGGCCACTCAGCCAGAAACGTAATTGGTGTGATTTTAATTATTGAATGGAATAATGGTGGAGTACTGTAGCTAATCACGTAAGTACTTTGAAATTAAATGATCCTTATTCTCATCCCAGTTTTCACACATTTCCCGTTGCACACCAAGAACGTTGACGATCAGATCCCGATGGACAAATCAGCCTGAAACGAAGACCTGGCTTTTCTCAAGAACAGGCGTGCAAAATCATGCCGGCGTGATTCACCACCGTAACCTTTCGGTATCTGCGTAATTACAAAAATAACTCGTGCGCTCAGACCCATCGTCTGGTTATATTTACTAGATATAGTACGTGTGCACCTGGCTTGTACCGTGTGTCTATAGAAATGTAACGGAGCACTGCTCGCGGACAAACCTCCACTAGTGGGAGCTCTAGACAGCTCCTTCTCGAGGATATTTTGGCCTTCTCGATTATGCTGGCCAGGTATCTTAGGAGAGGTGAGAGCCCCCAAACTTTACACCACCACGCACCACTTCTCACTGAATGGTGGTATGCCCGTCCATACAGCCGGATGGGTAACTATTACACCACAGCAGCATCCTCTACATCAAACCTCAAACGCATTTTTACAGTTGAAAAAGCATTAGATCTTTTTAATGATGCTTGCCTCTCTTCTCATTAACTACTGCGGGCTTTATACATACACTGGACTAATAATGTTTCATCATTTGTAGACTTTTCTGGATATTCCTAAGAACAAAATTGGAATTTGCATTTCCTCCCAAATCTCCGAGCTATGTTGTTAAACCGATGGCTAAGTGGTCCATCTGTGAGGGCACACCGATGAGCTGTCTCTCTTGCCACCAGACGGTTCGCCCGCTGGCGTTCCCTCGTAGTAGCGGCGGCACGCGCGGAGCAGTGGCGACGCCATTCTCTTCACCACCAAACACTCAGCAGCCACTCCAGCAAGAGGACGGGAGACTTTTTTTTCCCATTCCAGCACATTATTAACACTACACACTACTAACACTCCAGTAACATGACAGTGAAACAATGCTAACACCACACGATACCCTGCGCTTCGCGTGCCGATGATTCACCTCACACTACATGACCGTCGCTCCGCCGTCATCTTCCCACACGACTCTTTCTTGCCCTCTGCGTGTCTCACCTTATACCTCCCCCCCCCCAGAACTTCTAGACTCTCCCCTCAGACCACGTGTTCATTAGGATCTCTGGGGGGGGGACGGGACGGACGCCACCACACTGCCTATGGTCTCTCCTCACCCCACATGACCTCCTCGCACTTCGCACACCTTTTCCCGGTTAACCACCCTTACCAACGACCTCTGCCAATCAGCACTAACCCACAGCCCTGCCCAGCAGACCACTCTGACCCGGTGATCGACCCTCTTCCATGGTACAGGCGTCGGGATGCACCTAGCCTGGCACGGCGTGAAGCTTGGCACCTCACATCCATGCGCCAGCTGTGTTACAGGAACAGTGAGCGACAGACTTAGTACAGGGCATTGTTATCAATACTAGACACAGCGGCGTGTACACTAGGCTTGTATAATGAACCGTTTGTTCACGGGATTTTTCTTTTTTATATATATGAATTTTAAGACCATATGTTGGCGACATGCATTCAACATGTTGCAAAATCAAGGGCGCTTTTAAAAGAATAATTACATTGCCCGTGCCATTATGTACATGTATATGCATGCAATGGGTTTTTTTTTATCTATTCCAAAGACACGCTGCTGCTGCACAGGCTAGTTGGCTTGCTGACGAAATTACGTCTGGTAGCCTGTGATAGTCTGGGCGTATAGCCCTGCCTTGTGCCCTGTGTCTGCTGGAATGGCTTTTGGCTCACCACGAGCCTTAACGGGATTAAGGCGCAGTGATAATGAGTGAATGTGTGTGGTAACGTATCCAAAAACAATCCATCCGTCACGGTATTGTTAGCAACATGTTAAGAGCAGTGAAGTGGTTTGCGCAGTGATTAGGACAATGCGCCAAGAACCCGATACCCTTAAGGTTGAATTCCTGGCCACGGATAACTGCGATAACGATTGATATCTGAAGCAGTTCCAGACTCCCTGCTCTTCACCAACCCTCACTGATCAAGTGGGGTGAAGTACGGTCAAACAACCCGTGCGACTGACATGGTGTGAGGAGGCCCTCATCCGGTAAACAACTGACAAACAATAACAAAGCTCCAGCGTTCGTTCTTGTATCGCGCGCTGGCGCGAAACAATGCAATGGCACCGCATACACGCAGCTCACGTTTCACTGCAAGCGATGTTAAATCTCATCTCATCTCTCATCTCATTGTCTGAAACCGCTTAGTCCTTTACAGGGTCACGGTGAAGCCGGAGCCTATCCCGGCAGACACAGGGCGCAAGGCAAGGATATACCGACGATGGGACGCCAGTCCATCGCCGGGCGCGATGTTAAATAGGTGAGCTCGAAGTCGATTACGGAAGATAGACAAAGGGTTCCTAACTCAATACAAGGTAATGTTGACAAAGGGCTGTTTATTATGATTATTCATTGAAAGCATATTGCTCAAAATATCACCTATATTAACTCATTTTGCTAATAATGAACGTCGGTGAACTACACGAGAGCCTTAAGTTATTCCCGAAAGCAAAACGATTGATCTGGCGCCAAATTCACATCGAGCACAATCCCTCGCATTATTTATTAATATGTGACCTATGTTGCCCAGAACCCACTTTGAAAATGCGAAGGTAAAATGTCCTCTGCCAAAGTGTCTCTTATCCTATTATTCTGGAAGATGACAAATGGAGGGTTAGCGCACACATTTGAGTGAGAATATAGTGCCCGGGTTTATTTCTCGATGCATTCCGGACGCCGCTCATCTTTAAGCTGGCAAACCCAAATCCCAAGAGTAAAGTTTGACTCAGAGCAGTAAGAGCAGAGCATCCCGCAGCAAATTGTCGTGTAATGACATCATCAGACTATGAAAATAAGACACAACTGTCCCCTTGAAAAACACACTATTAGTTCTAAACTTTTTTTTTTCTGTGGGGGCAGCTGTTCACTGCCGTGTTGGTGTTATCTTTTTTTCTTTTGGATCGCTCACAAACCCGCCTATTCCTGCCATGCAGTCAACACTCCTAGGTCCAAATGAAATTCGCTAGTCATCTTTGAAGCTAGTCCAGTTGACAATGGTCTTGTTTACGTGACCATTACGGGAAGGAGTAACAGCACTGCCTTTCATGTCATCAACAGCCACATTCCTATAGCCTCCAGTGACCATTTATCTCCAGAGCATCAATTAATCATTGACCAGTGGGATGTGGCTTCTACCTTTTCGGGACCAAACGCTGCCAGATATATTTTGGGCACATGTACGCACAGTCGGGTGCAGGGTTGCATGAGCATAGGATATTTCCCCATGGAGTATTTTGATAAATGCAGCCATAGCGATGCCGTGAGAGAAACATTCCTAGATTAAATTAAAGGGGAAACATGACTGTATAATTGTCACAAACACGGGCTTGACTGTGTGTGTGTTGCGACATTAAAAGGAGTCTGGTGTGCGAATGAACGGAGTCGACTCGTGAGAGATAGGAACGGAGGTGATGGAAGATTGTACATGCGGGCACGTAGCTAGAGACAGTGGGGGTATAGCCCTGTAACGTTGCCACGGCAACCAAGCGGCGCCTAAGAGGCAGGCTGCAAGCGGGAGATTAGGCGAGAAGTTGCATTAGAGGTGGGAGCGTGGCAGCGGTGCGGGGTCAGCGGTAGTGGATCGGTGGGGGTGAAGAGAGTTGGAGGGGTGAGGCAATAGAAAAGTGGCTGAAGGAATTAGGCAGGTGGGAAACGCTTGTAGAAGCAGGTTCTGCAATCACTTGTGGTGCCTGAACGGAGACCGCTCTCATAACAGCCGAACTCGTGGCTTCTCCAGAGATACCCGGGTTCCGAGGTGCGCGTGCGGCCACGTGGCGCGGCCTTCTGGAGTTTTGCATTGCTTTATTAAATAACACATCAGAACGTCCGTGCCCAGGGTAACGCCGGCACATCGACCCGTAGCTGCCTCGCACTATCTTGCGTTATCCTGACGGATCACATAGTGCGTGGCCTCCTCCTCCTCACAATTCCCCCGGAGTTCTGCCTAGCATTTACATACACGCGCTTATACGCCTTGTCGTATGCCTGCACGCGCAACTGCCAACTCTGTTACCCATTCATCCGAGTGAGTGCGCAACTGCCAATTTCGTCACCGACCACGAGTTGTTTTTATAACTCAACGTGGATATCATCATATTATCTCATCTGGCCGCCTCTCGCACGCACCCAGCCTGTCACGTGCGAGGCTGGGCGTCACAAACTGGTAGTGAAACGGGCGGACATCTGTAAACAAGAGTCAGATCATGCGTTAGAGAGGAATAGGAAACAATAAACACGTCATACAATAATTTGTTGTGTGGTGCCTAGCTCCGCTGTGGTGCCAGGCTAGGTGCACCCAGACACCCACACCCAGCGATCATGATGAGCGGTGCCGGGGTCACACAGAGACGGTCAGCACATCTTCTGCACCTTCCAGCAGCATCCCAGCCTCAACTCTGCCCCGAATCCAACACCGACTACCCATCTGGCCATCGTCTCAAGGCCAAGCTCAGTTCGTCTCCCCAGCGCGTCCCCAGCCCAAGCGACATCGTCTCTCTAGCCACATCAAGTTCAAGGTCGAGGCAGCCGTCCCAGCAAAGTTAACACAAGTTACATTTTCTGGAGTGTATATATACATAAACACAAGTTGATAATATATTTCCAGAGTTAGCCTGCACTTAGACACAAGATGATTACACTATTTAGCGGTAGCCCATACAGACACAAGTTAATATTGGATCGACTCGCACACATGCATACATTTATGATGATGTTAGGTTAGGTAGTGAGCTGTGTGTTCTGCAGGGTGTGCTAGATACATAGATACGTTGGATGTCTTGGGTTTGTGGGTGTGTTACGATTTTGTATTTGATGTAGGTGCTAACAGACGAATAGTTGAAAAACATTTTCTGGAACCCTAGTCTCTGTGCGAGTCTCTGTGTGTCTTGGTGCATTCTTGCCCAGACTGTATCACCTTCTCAGTCCCCATTTCTCGAGTGGGAGACCGAGAGTGGGCGGCACGGTGGCACAGTGGTTAGCGCTGTCGCCTCACAGCAAGAAGGTCCCGGGTTCGAATCTCTCGGCTCGGGTGCCTTTCTGTGTGGAGTTTGCATGCTCTCCCCGTGTCCGCGTGGGTTTTCGCCGGGCACTCCGGTTTCCTCCCACAGTTCAAAAGCATGCTGCTGCATAGGTTAATTGGCTCGCAGGCTAAATTGCCCTGCAGTGCCCGGCGATGGACTGGCGTCCCATCGTGGGTGTATCCATGTCTTGCGCCCTGTGTCTGCCGGGATAGGCTCCGGTCTCACCGCGACCCTGTATAGGACTAAGCGGTTTCAGACAATGAGATGAGATATTACAAACCTACACATTATGTACATATATATATATACCTTCAAGTCATACTGGACTGACGTTTTTTGATTTTCCTCACCACTATTGCCCCGCATGTGACAAACAGTACAGTCGCATGCCCATTGTTTGCCTTGTATTTCCAGTCGAGTACACATGCAAAATCGAAATGCCAGCCAACTTTCTGGACATGGAACACGCAGGGTGCCCTCTTGGTGCTTTTGTGCTTATTTTGTGCATCTACTGATTCTTTTATGTGCCTTTCCTTTGACTCATTCCAGGTCCTACAGTGAACACTGTTGTAATGTTTTATGAGCCATTAAATGGTACCAGAGTGTTTGGTAAAGCCAGCAGTTTATTTTACATTTAGCCTCGAAGCAATTTGTGTACATTCACACGTTTGGCATGTTTTCGTTTGGATGCATTTCCGAAAATGCAAATGAAGAGTGGAAAAGAATTCCACGCTGCATCGCAAAAAAAAATTGTACAAATATATTGTTTCACGAGGAATCCATTTAGCAATTAAAATTGACTCGCTTGTGCATTGATTATCGATATTTTAAAAGTTGCTTGTGTCCATCCAGCCGTCCGTGGGGTCAGGTGACGCTATTTTA
>JAZEWT010000006.1:21221530-21252161 GCA_036362905.1 Mordacia mordax | reverse complement strand
ACTCCACACAGAAAGGCACCCGAGCCGAGAGATTCGAACCCGGGACCTTCTTGCTGTGAGGCGACAGCGCTAACCACTGGGCCACCGCGCCGCCCTATGCTAGAGCTCACTTTGGTAATGTGATTCTCATACTGCTGCTTGCTGCTGCGTGTGCTTGCTTGCTGATGGTTGCCAATCGTATCTGATGATGACCATATCATCCTTTATTTTTATGTCTTTATGTGGCTGAACAGGCCGATTCTGGATGCACCACTGCGGTTGCAAACCTCACAAATGAAGGCTTGAATGCAGGGGGGCAGTTGTAGTATTTCGTGCACGCCTCTTTACAAGCTTTGTTTGCAGACGCTGTGTGCGCTGGTCCTCAACGTGTTGTATCCCTTGCATGCATTGGTGTCGCCAGCGGTCGCGGCAGGAGGCCATCTCTTACACCTTCAAAGGATTGATGTTACATCTCTTTCGGGTGGATTTCAGCTGGTCTTTGAACCGCTTCTTCTGGCCCCCAGCAGCACACTGACCTTGATGTAATTGGCCGTAGAGAACTTTTTACGGGATTCTATCACTGACATGCGACATAGTTGGGGATCATTAAGAATAGACTCCACATTGCAGGTGCCTATGCACTTCAGAATTTTGGTGTGGGGTTTTCTGTCCTTCCATGAAATCTCAAGGAATTTCTGGAGGCAGCTACCATGGAAGGCTTCCAGGACTTCCAGGTGGTGGCTGTACAGTCCACATCTAACAACCGTACAGCAGAGTGGTAATGCAGACTGCCCAGTACACAAACACTGTGGTGTTCAGTCTTAGGCTGATGTTCTGGAACACATTTTTAATAAGGAGACCAAATGGGGTAATTGCGTGTTTCAAGCGGTTCAGAATCTCCTCACCCGTGGTGGCATCTTGAGTAATGATACTGCTTAGGTATTTAAAGGTAGTCACAGTAGCCGACTGTTGCCATTGTGCTTATGAAGGATGTCAGGTGAGGTGGATGATCTCTGCTCCATTGACAAATAATCTCAGATTTTTGGGTATTAATGGTGAGACCCATTTGTCTGTCAGCGGTAATAGCTGCGGAGATGGTGTTTTGCAGGACCTCTGGTGTGTGAGCTACCATACTCTAACTCAACTATTCTTCAGTGGTCAACTTTGAGGTGGCCTGCAGCCTTCTAATGTAAAAAATTTTGCAATCCAGCCAGAAATCAATGAAAACTCCAGCCAATTTCTCAATCCTCTGACGTAGTAGCGTGGTGACACAGATGAGGAAGATGTTAAAGAGAACTGGGGAGAGCACGCAGCCCTGCCTGACTCAGAAGCAGAAGTTCAGAGCTCTGACCTCCCACTGTTACACCTGCCATCATCCCTGTATGAAAATGTTTCAGGATTTTGATAAACCTGAGTGGGCAGCCAAACTTCGCCAACACCTCCCACAGAAAGCCCTATTGATCATACGAAATGCATTGGAGACGAACCGCTGATATGCAGAGCTCTGACTGGAGGCTTCCAACTCATTCAAGCTCGCCCTGTCACCGGACACTCCATCGCAACCAGACTCGGTGAGGTTGGGAACGCACAGTTTGCAGGAGAAGATGCCTGCGCGGTGATGCTTCTTTAGAGTCCCAGCGCCACTATCTTGGTTGTATGAGACGATGATTCCTGTGGCAAGGAAGACCCTTGACGCGCCTCAGTGTGTGTCTCGCTGTCGCTGGGCAGGGAATTTGTGCTCGTTGTAAATTGTATTATTATTAGACGACTGGCAGGAGGCTGCCGGAAAACCGGTTTCTCGGAGAACCGCCTTAAAGCGTGGCCACCAAAACTTGTTTAATGTCAGGATGAGCTCCCTTAGCCTTTGTCTGCCCAAACTCACGATACCAGGGCATCGCACCTCGAGGGACCACTGCAGCTCCGAGATCCCCTACCGATCAGTCTGCGGTCGTGTAAACACTCCGTTACCGTGTGTGCCACGAGAAGGCCCGGCACGGGTCACGGTGGAGAAGTTGTGGACTGGCAAAGGAAGGCTCAGGCAGGAGGCTGCTTTCCGTCACCACATGGCAAACCAGCGGCAAGCAGGCATCACAACACCATGTGGTCGAACTCATCCTCGCATTACACTGCTGTGTGTCGGTTAGAGTAAACAAACATATGCACGCAAGCCGTACATTATCCTCATATGCTAGTTTCAATATGTCCATTTGTATGCGTATTCCTGTGGATATGTGTGCAGACAAATGTACTTGAAGTTGACTCAGTCTGTCCTGGGTCGAGAGCTTCAGATGAGTGCCTGGTGTGGTGTAAAATTACCAGCACCAGCAATAGACTGATAAAGGCAACCAAGCGAGATTCCCGCCACAACACCCCGTCATATGTAATGCCAGCCTAAATAGGTTCTAGCTAACAATCACTCGCACCAACAGCTGGTATGGCAACATTGGAGATTATATCTTGTGTGGTGCGGTGTTGTAGTGTTTACTGACTACTCTGATCCCAGTGGCCTGATTGCAAGAATAACACCGGGGGCAATTGATATCTAAACATCTCTTGAGCTGCCTGTAAGTCAGCTCAGCCTTAAATTAGTTCCTGGAGCAGTATGTGGAAAGTACGATTGGTAAAACTAAGGCAACCACGCGTGTTGCTGGTCATACCTCCACGTGCTGGTGCCGTCAGCCTTAATAATCGCTTCCTTTTTATTTTTGCCCACAGAGCTATGTGTGCGAGTGTTGGCGTGTTAATATTATACGTGCAGTTTTGTTCCAAATCGGATATAGCTTGCAATAAAAATATTTTTTTTGAAGGTAAATTTTAATTATTAAGTCAGTGAAAACCTTTCATCGCATTTCAGTTCACATTGTGCTTAAGCAAACAACTTTGAAAGAAGTTTACATAATTATTTGAGTCAGGTGTTATTACTGCAAGGGAAGCGTTTTGTCTCTCGGCAGATGGAAAATTAAGTGATCTCCCTGCACAAACGTAGTGTTTATGTGTTCTGGCACATCATGCCATCAATGCACACAACCTCTCAGCAACACTGTTATATCTCCTTGCAAGTGAAAGCTAGGGGACAGGACGAGGTTTTAGAGTCGGAGACAAAAGGGCATCGAGATACCATTTCACAATAAAGGTATCCGGAACGTGGAAATAAAAAAACGCCTCCTCGTTCTCAAAGCTGTCCGTTAGCCCTGCTCCTTTGAGATCCACGGAGGCATTCGCTGAAGTATTTAAATGTGTTTTAGCCGGGGCGCTTTAAAAAATAAATAGTGAAGTAATTTTTTATTGTACGTATTCACATTTTAGATTGGCAATTTCCTATTGTGTGGCACCATAGTGGAGTATAGATAACTCACAATTGGGAGATAAGGGGATAAAAACCTGGTCAGGGGATGTCTATGGTAGCAGAGTACCCACTCTACGGGCTATCTTGTTCCAAGAGAGCGTTCTTCTGACATCTCTTGTGATGTTTTCTGCTGAAATTATTGCTTTGACCTAGAGCTGTCTCCTGGATAAAGATAGAAAAGCGGTTAAGAGGGTGAATGGTAGGACTAAAAAAGTGGCAGTTTAAAGCTGAAACAGTGTTAACATTTCGGAAGAGTCATCAATAAGTGGGAAATAAAGCCTAAATAAGACACAAATCCGTGGTCTTATGAGGATAAAATCTCCACCTATGAATATTTCAAACCCGGTACCCTCAGTGTGGACATAAATACATAAAACAGTTGCTCTATCATCTGGATATTAACAATCAACAATGGGTTGTGCTGTTACAAATATTTACGCTACTGTCTCAGTGCACCCAAGTTCTATTGGAGGCAGAGAGAGGAGCACGTGTAGCAGAGAACATGTGAAGCACATACAAAAGAAAAGTGAATGGACTTTGGCACGACGCCATACTCGAACTATTGATGGCTGATGGTCAAACATAATATTAGCAGCCGAAGAATGAAACAAATCCGAGAAGACTTCCACCAGGGCGATGGAACAAAGATATGTGCTCGTGTGCAGGTGCTGGGAGGATTATGACCACACATCGCACGATCGCAAGGGATGGCAGCAACTTAGGGAGGCACTCATCCAGCAGAGGATTGACCGTGGCTGATGATGTCCCAATGCTGCAAATGTCCAATACTCATTTGAGCATTAAAACAATTAGATTTTGTTTACACATTGGCACTTCAGCACAGAGAAACTAAACACTGTTAAATTATTTACATTGACCCACTACCTTTTTCCATTATCCTAAAAATGACCATTACTTGATGTTCAAATTTGTACAGAGAGTTGCTAGATTTGATGTAACTCATTGTGTGTCGTTTGCACGCTCGGGTTCTGTCACCTGTTTTACTAAGAGGTCATTGCTTGACTCGCAATGCGCAACGCTCACTTGCATTCCCTACGACGAGACGTCTCGTAAGTGCAACATAAGCATCCTGCACAATACACGAATGTGCAGGAACAATGTTTTGCAATGCAATGGAGAGACTTAGGCGAGCTGGCTGCCACAAAGCATTTCGAGTAATATGACAGGCAGTGCTAAATCGTCTCAACATTCTCAGTCAAGACAGAGTGGTACGCATATATAATACAAGGTATGCATATGCCAGTTATAGATCTCGGTCTGAAAACTGCTCCCTGGACCCCTTCCCAACCAAACTGTTCTGGACAAATTTCAAATCTCTTGCCACCTTCGCCATGAATCTCTTCAATAAGTCACTTCGCTCCGGCATCGTTCCCCCACTATTAAAATGTGCCGCAGTGACCCCTCTGCTAAAAAAAACCTGGCCTTGATTGCAACATCCCTGATAATAATCGCCCCATCTCAAATCTATCATTCCTCTCTAAGGTCCTTGCACGTGCAGTAGCCGTACAACTCCAGAAACACGTGCTCAACAATGATATTCTAGATCCCTCCCAATGAAGGTTCTGATTCGGCAATATTACTGAAGATGCTCTGGTCAAATTAGTTAATTACCTATTTGTCAATGATGATGAAGGCTTGCCAAGTATTTCTGTCCTCCTGGACCTGAGCACTGCCTTTGATATCGTTAACCACCCTACCTTACGTGAGTGACTGGAGGGTATAGGGGTCTCTGGCAGTGCCCTGCACTGGCTATGCTCTTACTTCTCCGACCAGAAGCAGTTTGTCAGCTTTGGAGGACAAAACTCAGAGATCCATTCTGTTTTGATGATTGCTTCGAAAAGCTGCTCTCTCGGGACAGTCGCGTCGATGGCTCTCTCTCCTCTCCTCGCGACGTTTCGCCTCACACGTTGGAGGCATCCTCGAGCCGTGAAAACCTACATCATTCCATTCTGTTTTGTCTGGAGTTCCTCAGGGTTCAGTCCTCGGCCCACTCCTCTTCAGCATCTACATAACAACCACTTGGCCAAATCCTGCACAGTCTCAATCTCAGCTACCATTGCTATGCCGATGACATCTAAATCTATAGTCACGCAAAGTCATCCATTAATGTGTCTGGTCTTTGCATGTCATCCTCACTGTCAACTGTGAAGGCCTGGCTCAATTCAAATTTTTATAAACTATATGGCGACAAAACAGAAGTTTTGCTTGTCGGAACGCACTCCAATTTCTAGACTGCGTAACATCCTGTAACGTTAATACACATCTTCATATCTTCACTAATCGACCATTGCAATGCACTGCTCCCTGGCATTCCTGCCTACCTGATCAATCATCTTCAACGTATGCATAATACGGCTGCTAGAGTCCTCACTTGCACACCCAGCCACGATCACATATCGCCAGTACTGGTGTTTCTCCACTGGCTACCGGTTAAATAAAGGATCGAATTTAAGATCCTTCTTCTCACCCACAAGGCTCTCACTGGCGTTGCTCCGACATACATCCGTGACCTACTTCAGACACCCTCCTCAACACGACGACTTCAATCCTTCAATTCGGGCTTGCTACATATGCCCAGATCGCACCTCCATTCGATGTATGACGGAGCCTTCTCACGCGCGGCTCTCAGACTCTGGAACGCCCTTACCATTGGAGATTCGATCAGCCCTGGGAATCTTCAAATATCTTCTCACGACTGACTTATTCGGTACAGCTTTTAAGTCCTGTGGATAGGACTGTTGTCGTGCTGGGATGATGGCTCGCTGCCAACCTATGCCTGCTCAGGAACATTTATTCCTTCCTTCGTTTTTTTTAGCACTGATTTTTATCGTTTATTTTATGTCCTTCTTTAAATTATAGCCATTGTTTGACTTTCAATTGAACTGCTCTGATTTTGTTGTTGTTGTTGACATGCCGTTCTCTCCACAGCACACATTTGTAACAAAAACGTTATTGTTGTTGATTTGCTGTTCATATGTCGTTGTTGTTGCTGACATGCTGTTCTCGCCACGGCTGTGTGCAGCACTTTGTGACCCTTGGGTGAAAAGCGCTCCAGCAGCGCAATTATTATTATTATTACTATATAATCGCATGTCAGGCGTCAGCCCGCAACAAGAATCTGCAGAGAATGCAGCCACGTACAGGGGTCCGTGACAATCGCGGAGGATTGAACCACGCAGTAAGAGCATTGTGTCTGATCCATTGCTCATGTAACCGGGAATTGACTGCTCGCTGCGAGAGGAACTACCGTGACCTTGTTGACGCGTGGTCGACGGTGGAATGAAAGTTAACGCTTGTCCGCGTTGTTTGGCCTTGTGTTCCAGTCATGCATACGAATGTTATTTTAATGGAAGTGCTTGGGAGTTTTGGAGCACCACGACTTGAGGTCATTTTGACATCAGACCGACTAAAAAAAAAAATCAGACCACAAGGTAGACCATTGGCTTGTTCTCTTGTTTGTAAGCGAAAGACAGGCATCCTTACGATGCGCTAATTTGGGATTGATGAAACCAATTTGATGTTTCCCACGTCGGTGTGTATTTGTGTTGTTGTTATATGCTCAAGGGGTTATTTGGGGAGTAGGGTTGTGCAGTGGTAACATTTGATCCTCACAGAAACAAATGCTGTTTGATTCATGCCTCAGACGCCTTTCATGCATGTAGTTTGTGTTTTCTCACCTTGTTCTACGTTGCTTTGCTCCAGGGTCTCCTGTTTCCTCAAATAAAAATTGATTACATTATTGGCCGATATCATCATCATCATCATAATATATAGGAAGCCGTGTCTGGCAGGTTGGCACCAGCTGACCACCTGGCTGACTACCTCACCCCCTCTGCAGTTTCCTCACGCCTCTCTAACAGTGCCTTGTTCATGACTAGCTGTGGAATTTGTGAGGCGCGAGATCAATTGTATTGTTATTGCTTAGAATATCCAATTAACTATTTTTCAGTGGAATGGATATGTGAATTTGGAAAGTTGGAATGTGGTGGGGTGCTAGGAATGAATATTATAGACTTTCAGCAGAGCAAAAGACAAGCTATCACACAATCGTTTAAAATGTGTAACGACATGGAAGTAACGTATATCTCAATTGCTTTAATGAAAGTCTCATCTCATTATCTGAAACCGCTTAATCCTATATAGGGTCACGGTGAAGCCGGAGCCTATCCCGGAAACACAGGGCGTAAGGCAGGAATACACCCGACGACGGGACGCCGGTCCATCGCCGGCTTTAATGAAAGTAAATACATTTATTAAATGAGGTGTGCTCGTGTTTTACCGTGTCCTCTGTCAACCCCGCATATGCGTCCAGCTATGAAGAGGGAAACCGTTATAAAGCACAATGGAGTGAGCAATTTGCATATAGGCTCACAGACTGCATTGTCTGGAGTACAGTTTCATAAGAAGCCCTTTAAATGACTGTGTAACGCCACTGCATGCATTGCGATCTTAATTGTATGTAGCCCATCAATCTCGCTGCACATCATATCTGGCAACAGGCATCTGAGTGGCATTGGCGTATCAAATGTCTTTGCAGAGCAGAGAACAACCCATTTCTTTTAGATATTAATTTTCCTCCTTGGTTCAGTGTACAAAACGGTGAAGGAGTGATATTGCCCGGCAGTGTAGTTTGATTGACGCAGACTGAAGCGAACACTTCTTGCTTTTTTCGACACTGAAGTTGGACGGAATTGGCCTGTTTTCTGTTTGCAGTTTCCTGGTGCTGTTATTCAAGTCTCAGTTGGAAAGGAAATTGTAACTCAACAGGCTCCAACACAGTTGTAAACACGGCGTTTGTTTGATCGATAGCCATATCATCATAGCAACACAAATAATGAGAGGGGGAGGTTGCCGAATGACTAGGAAGGTCAGAGAGCTAAGCACGCACCACTTGTGCCTGGGTTCGAATCCAGGCAGCTGTTTGTGATTAAACCAATTTCTCGAGCGAAGCAAGTCTGTGATCTTGGTCCATTCACAAATGACTGCACACAAAACTAACGAGACGTGAAATTCGGTTCTGTTCTCAATTTGGTGGGGCGACATGGTGGCACAGTGAGCAATATTGCCACCCCACAACTCGAAATACGAGTTCGATTCCCAGCTGGGGTGTTTTCAGTGTGGAGTTTGCACGTTCTCTTAAGTCTGCCTGGGTTTTTGCTGCTTTCCTCCGGGAGAAGATAGTGACCATTACCCTCCTGGACCAGCAGCAGCCTGATGAGGCTATTAATAATACTGGCGTAAATATGTGGTTGTCTTTTGTAAAATCATGATGCACACAAAAACATAGTTGTCAAATAACAAAATAAAATTGGGTTTAAGGGGAGTCATTTTTAAATCTTTAATTAGATACTATCGCAACATTGTTTTATTGACTTAAAAAAGTATGACATTGCTCAAAGAAAAATGAATTTTATCAAGGGAGAAACTATAACATCATATTTTTAAGGTGGAAGTTTTAATATATTTCATGGTTTGACAATAAAAAATGTGATTTTAGTCTTCTGAATTTCAATTCCTCACCCCCTCTGTTTTTAAATCATATCAGATCACTTACTTTTCAACAAAAGTGTACGTTATATAGCGTAGCCAACAAACCGATGCCTATCTTTATCATTATTATTACACGAATATAAACATAATCTTAACGATCACACACTAATGCGTGCACACGGACACTCTGCTCGCACATGCCGCCACGATGGTGCTGCCGAGGTGTTATGTTTAGCAGCACCTGCAATCCAGGGGTAGCCAATTCGATTTTATTTCTCGGCGTGACAGTTTCACCAACAGCGCAAGTTTATCAATCCCCTCACTGGCGTCAACCCATCAGAATAAATGCGTGCACCACAGTTAGTGGATTGGCAGATCACTTAATATGCCTGACGAGCTTGGAAAAGTAGACCAAATACCCGATAATGGAGCTCTCTAAAGCCTTCCTTTTGTGTGAGGTCTTCCGTCAAACAGTGACACGAACAAGGCATTTCTTGGCTGCACTTTAACGTTTTTTGAGTACCGTTAGTGTGGGGCGGCGCGGTGGCCCAGTGGTTAGCGCTGTCGCCTCACAGCAAGAAGGTCCCGGGTTCGAATCTCTCGGCTCGGGTGCTTTTCTGTGTGGAGTTTGCATGCTCTCCCCGTGTCCGCGTGG
Source organism: Mordacia mordax (assembly GCA_036362905.1). Taxonomy (NCBI): domain Eukaryota; kingdom Metazoa; phylum Chordata; class Hyperoartia; order Petromyzontiformes; family Petromyzontidae; genus Mordacia; species Mordacia mordax. The sequence continues at coordinate 21,242,670 of JAZEWT010000006.1, read as the reverse complement.
GTTTTCGCCGGGCACTCCGGTTTCCTCCCACAGTCCAAAAAGCATGCTGCTACATAGGTTAATTGGCTCGCAGGCTAAATTGCCCCGCAGTGCCCGGCGATGGACTGGCGTCCCATCGTCGGTATATCCTTGCCTTGCGCCCTGTGTCTGCCGGGATAGGCTCCGGCTTCACCGTGACCCTGCATTGGACTAAGCGGTTTCAGACAATGAGATGAGATGAGTACCGTTGGTGAAGCTTGACGCAGTGTCCTTGGGGTTCGCTCACTACACTATGAGCCTGGCAATATGAGCTTAATTCCCAAACGTGGATAACGTCAGTGGTTAACGATATCGGGACCAGTCCAGGTACACCACACCGCTGATCTGTGCCAACCAGCTTGGTAAAGTGTGGTAAAAAGAACCCCCATGACCATGAAAAGGCCTTCATCTAGCAGTAGAATAAAACAAGGGGTTGTGCATTGTGTTCGGAATAAAATAAATCCAAAGACAATCTCATTATCCTGAATGCTCCATAACCAAAATAATATATAGTACTGTACATGCAAGCTGGAGAACCTTGTTAATGCCCCTTGACATCGCTCAAAGCCATTATTACTGTTTTAAAGCTACTGTGCTGCCGTGTATGGCAATACATATTTATAAGGACTTGATCGGTCACTGAAGTGCTTGCATAATGCAAGCAGCGGAGGCCTTGCGTTTTTCTCGAGTGGTTAGCTAAAGCTTTACTCTACAGGAATAAAAAAAAACCCCATCCTGCATCCTTGCTCATTTACAGGGTTCTTTGTGTCCGAGAAGCATTCGAGTTCGTTATCATTTCAACTTGTGTTGTATGCAATGCAGTATTTGTACAGACGATGTTCAGTTGCATGCAGGCAGCTGTGCGCGTTTGGGATGGGCCACTCGTTTCATCAAATAACGCTGGATTTGCATGCCCAAAAAATGGCCCAGGGCAATGCTTTTGATGGCAAACCACAATACGGAAGGTGGATTTGAAGCGCTGTATATGTTTAATATATGTGTACTGTATTTTAGAACTATTCTCATCTCATTTGAAACATGAATGATTGAAAATTAAACCCATTTCGTGCGCTTATTTTGATGGTAAGTGCTTCGCAAAAGCACAGAGTACATAGAAAGTGATATTGTGCTACAAGACAAACCTTTATAAGTATGTAGATTTTTAAAAAAATAGTTTCCGGGATAGGCTCCGGCTCACCGTGACCCTATATAGGATTAAGCGGTTTCAGATAATGAGAGAGATGAGAGTTTTAAAAAACTGCCGCATCGAAGAAAATGGCAAGAAAAACATTCGTAATCATCGAGAATAAGGGTTATTGCCAACATTGATGTTGCAGTATAAGCATGTTTTTTATTGCTAACTCACGGGGAAATGTCATGGCCCTTGCAGTGCATTTTCAGTTACAATTTTTGTTTTCTTCATTACCTTTATCCACAACTGCACAATGTTATGTTTTCAAAGTGTCTGCATTGATTAGTGGTTAAGGGCCACAGTAACATATTCATCAAAAAGGTGAAGATCATGTCCTTGATTTGTCCCTTATTGGTAATTTGTGCATCCTCTCGCTATTTGTTTTCACAAAAGGTCTGACGGAAATGAAGATATGAACCAGTGTCACAGCCCACGAAGGAGCAGATTAATCTGTGGTGGAGATAACATACCCTAGAGTATGCAAGAGTTGCGAGAATCAGAAACACAACTTCCAAATAATAAATACAACACATTGGCCAGCTGAGATAATCAGTGTCAAGAAGCAGTAACGGGCGGCACGGTGGCCCAATGGCTAGCGCTGTCGCCTCACAGAATCTCGGCTCGGGTGCCTTTCTGTGTGGAGTTTGCGAGTTCTCTCCCCGTGTCCGCGTGGGTTTTCGCCGGGCACTCCGGTTTCCTCTCACAGTCTAAAAAACAAGCCGCTGCATAGGTTAATTGGCTTGCAGACTAAATAGCCCGCAGTGCCCGGTGATTGACTGGCGTCCCATCGTGGGTATATCCCTGCCTTGCACCCTGTGTCTGCCGGGATAGGCTCCGGCTCACCGCGATCCTGTACAGGACTAAGTGATTTCTGACAATAAGATGAGATGAAGAAGCAGCAACACCAACAGTAGCCTATAACACTTTGCGATTGAGAGAGTTGCTCAATTTAGGTCTTAAAGAAGCACCCAGCAGATACTATGCCAAACAATAGATGGCACAACCATAAAATAAATCAGAGAAAAAGGACATTCCGTGTAATTTACTTTAGTTACTGATATAACTCGATTTCAGAAGTAGATTCTTATCAATTGCGTTTTCGTTCAATGCAGTTATTTCGTTTAAAATGTCTACCCATTCAATTGCAATTTCATGAATGTGTGCTCTTGTAGTTTTAGTCTTTATTTTACCGTTATTATGCGTTTCAGTTGACAATGACTTCATGTCTGGTTAAACATATAAAACATTACTGCACAGCTGCTCTGTCTTTTTCGTTGACCAAACTAAATCACGATGTCGTGCCTGGTCTTCAGCGATACGCGAATACACGCACATGGGTAGAGACGCCATGATCTGCCATTTGCCAGCCTCCAAGCCGTCTTCTGCTTCCTTTGGCTCATGATAAATGTTATCGATCTTATTTTTGCGTGCCTTAAACTCTCCTCCCTCCATCCATCTTTCTTCCTTCACTCTGTCCAGATCCTCTGACACTGGGCAACATTGTAGGCTTTGGTAGGGACGTTAATGTCTCATCTCCATTGCCAACCCGAGTAGGCCCATGATGTAAATTCCACATTCATATGGCAGAGTTGGTAACCCCACAGGAAATTCACTGCTGACTTCTCTTGCAGTTACGGTCATTTCATTGGGCTGAGTCAATGCATATAATATGACTTAAATTGACAGTTCCAACCTATAGCGCTGTATACTTTTAATGCCTTAAACATGGGATATGTTTCTGCATTTCAGATTCTTTTGGAAGGTCAGAAAGTGGCCTAAGATTTTGTATTACTGAAAAAGAAAAAAAATATCTTCAAATTTTACGTGAACATGTGACTTCACTCCTATTATTACGATAAACTTCGTTTCCATTGTTAGTATAATTTACATTACCCAGGTGAGCATTACACAACACCCACGTTATGCCCTTACTCTGAGGGACATTGTCTCCTGGTGGTCATCTCATTTCGGCATAGGGACACGGAGGGACAAATTGAGACAAAACAACAGAGAGACATGCAAAGACACAGAAAAAACCGTTATGGACATGAGCACACTGAGAGTGGGAATTTAAGACACAGATATAATCACGTACACGTATTCATGTTTGGTTTTGGCCTCATAACAAGAGGTAAGACGAATCGCTCGAAAAGCTTAGCTGCTTGCTTTAAGTCTTCTCATGGCTGTAACCTCTTTGAAACCACCACAGTGTGTCTTAGTATACTGCGCTTTACCATCAGACACACGCTTTCCACTGTACATAATCACTTACTGTCATAACACCTCTCGTTCTCATACCCGTATACCTCTAGCTGTTGAATGTATATGACATCACCACACTATTGCAAATTGCTCCTGACAAGGCATAATATTGCTGGACTAGATTTTATTTCTTGCCGAAAATGTCTTTTTGTGTTGCATTAAGTGATCTACAAACAATTGTCGCAGATGCAAGATGTCAACTGGACGACACTGGTAATAAACTGCACAGCACACACCTAAGCTCAGCAGAAACATTCACCAAAGACTTGTTCACTAAGCTAGGTGATAGAACAGATATACGAGCAGAACGACAACGGACTGAATACACACGAGGACAGCAGAAGTCTACACAACTAACAAAAGACAGGCAGAAAACAGTAACAGTGCTTGTCAGCTCAGCGTGTGGTTGTGAACTGAAGCTCAACAACACTCACACAGGCAGCACGATCTCTGTTGGCGAAAGGCTTTAACTTTTCCCGAGCACCATTAAGAAATGGTCACAGGAGTGCAGTGTGCAATTTTTAACAGCACCCTCCCTGAGGTGAATGCTGAAGAAATCCGCCAAGATGCTTAAAATCGTACGCAAATTCCAACTACCTAAGTCTTAACTGCACGGCTTAAGAATGACAAGAGCTTAAGAAACTCAAGAAAATAGAGACATACTCATTCTGCAAGCGGACAAAAGAAACGTCACAGCCATCGTCAACACAGATGATTACAAGTTTAAAATGCACCAGCAAGTCAGCAACACCTCATTGTACGAGAAACTTAAACCGGACAAAACCAAGATAACTGAAATCCGAACAAAAACCATCATAAAGCAGAATTTTCAAATGAAGAAATTGTGTCTTGAATGAAATTAGAAGGAGACAGTCGAAGTTTATTGGACATATTATGAGGAAAGAGGGGACCCCGTACCAACGAGGGGACCCGTACCAACGAATGGTCAGTGCAATTGTATCACGAAGCTACAAACTCGCCAAATACATCGCTTAAAAATCTTCAAACCACTGTGGAGCTCGCACCTTCACATATTAAGAATTAAAAGCACTTTATCAAAGTATTGAAACAAATCACACTGAACCCAACGAATATGTTGTCAATTTTGATGTGAAGTCTTTCTTTACAAAAATACCCATCGAAGAAACTATCAAATGATTGAAAAACAGTTTGACGAGAGGTTAGTGGAGCTTGCAGAGGTATGCTTCACAACAACCTATTTCAAGTTCGATGGCGATGTTTACCAACAGAAAGAGGGAGTAGTAATGGGATCTTCAGTCTCACCCACAACAGCCAACCTGTATCAAAGAGGTTTTTAAGAGGAAACCATGAACTCATCTACACCAAAACCCACCCACTAATATCGACACATTGATGACACATTTGTTTTATGGTCACAGAGAAGACAGGCAGCTAGAGAAATTCCTTGGTCACCTGAAGTCCATACAATGAAACATCAAATTCATCATGTAAACACAGATGGGATACTCAGCCACACTGAATACAGTAAATAGTAAAAAGTTATGGTGAGTCGTGGGAATATACAGGATGTGATTGGACAACAAACTGGTCATTGGAGTTGGGAGCCTTTATCCCTCTTTCGCTGGTCGTGATGATATCTTTGATAACTGCTAGAGTGATGATTGCTTCAAAAAGCTGCTCTCTCGGGACAACCGCGTCGATCGCTCCCTCTCCCCCCATCGTGACGTTTCGCCTCACACGTTAGAGGCATCCTAAGGCGCTTTGTGCGTGTGTCGTGTTTATGACTCCTTCCTATTTACATGTTGGTACTATGTGTGTTTTAAGTCTCTGCTCCATTCCAGGATCAATGGATTCCATTGTCTTGCTCACACACTGGAATCACATTAACCTTATCCTGTTCTGCCTGTGACTCACCTCCCAGTTTACATTTCATGAAAGCATGCCTATTTCTTCAATCACTTGGTGATTCCCTATGTTATTGTTGATGAGTTTCCATTCTAATGTCGTTGTTGTTGGCGTGCCATTTTCTCCACAGCTCTGTACTAGCTGCTGTCTGCCGCAAAGGCCGAAGATAAAAGCAATGAGAATAACACTCAACCAAACCTGGCAGCCAGTTTTTTTTTATCAACAGAAAACAGTCATAAACAGTACAATAGATGCATATATCCCGAAGGAACAGCTTTTGGAAGCAATCATCATTATCTGAAATTGTATTTTTTATCTCATCTCATTGTCAGAAACCACTTAGTCCTATACAGGGTCGCGGTGAGCCGGAGCCTACCCCGGCAGACACAGGGATATACCTACGATGGGGCGCCAGTCCATCCCGGGCACTGAGAGCAATTTAGTCTGTAAGCCAATTAACCTATGTAACAGCATGTTTTTTGGACTGTGGGAGGAAACCGGAGTGCCCGGCAAAAACCCACACAGACATGGGGTGAACATGCAAACTGCACACAGCAAGGCACCCGAGCTGTGAGGCGACCACTATCCACTGGGCCACCATGCCAATCACCATTGTATTGTGTATCACCAGTCAATCATGTGACTAAAATGATAAATTGACTTTTATGATTATGTAACATAATAATAATACTTAATGATTCTCTTCTTCCCCCTGTGCAAGTAGAAATATCCAGGCATGAGAATGGTGGATCAGTGGTTAATGCACTGGCAGCCGTGATGGCCTGAATTTGATTCCAGGGTATAGAGATAACATCAGTGGTGAGTGACATCTTACACTTCATAATCTTTCCCCTACACCAACCCGTACTGACCAGAATGAGGAAGTATGGTCAAACAACACCCACAAGTCGCACAGTATGGTGAGCATGTAAATTACTCATCACTGCTTAATATACTCAGGCCCTGTGCTACTGTTGCAGCTCTGTGATGTTTTTCGTTTGCACTGCACATGCAGTATGATGTCTGATGTTTTGCAACACTTTCTTAGCAGTCAGGCTACTAGAACATTTTTCGGACTGTCACAGAGTGGCACGGTGCCTCGCAGCCTCGCAGCAAGAGATCCTAGGTTCGATTCCCAGCTTGGTTACGTTTCTGTGTGGATTTTGCATGTTCTCTCCTCATGTTTGTATGGATTTTTTTGCTGGGTACTCCTGTTTTCTCCCACAGTCTAAATATATGCTGCCTATATTAATTGTCCTAACTAAATTGTCCCTGGTGCCCTGACATGTTCTAACGTGTTTACCCCTCCCTGCTGGACAAATGTTTTAAAGCGCTACATAGCAAAACGATTCCTACCATATTAAATACAAACTGACGCACCTCTACAACCTTCTCTTTTTGACAGTTGATGCATTATCTCTTTGACCCTTGGCCAATTTCAGATGAAAGGCAATGCCTTCCAAAGTTCTCTAATTCTCAGACAATCCCTTATATGTCATCCAGATTGGTCAGAGTTCAAAATTATGATGTGTGTACATGCCCTACCATTTGGGAATGACAGGTTTTAGTAGAATCGTGACTTTGATCTTTGACCTTATGACTTTCATACTTATTGTGGGCATGGCCCATCTCTTAAAATGTCAACATTGGTCAGCCAGTTCAAGGGATATCAGAGGAAAATGAAAGAGAGGTGTGATTACCTTTTCCTTTCACCTTTGGTAGAGAAGACCTTACAGAGAGCCCTTTTGATTAGTTATAAGAATTGATCAATTTTCATTACAGTCCAACTATTCGGGTCTTTCACTGACAGCTCTATTCACTTGAAACCAAAAATACCTACAAATACACTACGTAATAGTGTTTATGAGCACGAACACTATTATGCTATTGTCAAAGTGATCTGTCATTTCTTACAGAAGCGTTATATTTCATGATCCAGTAAATTTTTGTTTCGAGGAACATACAATTCACTTGCAGTGTGTCCTTCTTAGTTATAACATTTGGTAAATGGTAGCCACATTCCTCTCTCGGAACGCTCGTAACAGCTTTGCACACTTCTCATGTTTGGTGTCACAAGAACCCTTAATTGAAAATCGGATGGCATCGTCACGTCCCATCGACTAGCGTATATAGTGCGGAAGACGAGTATGGACAAGGATTATTTAAAAAGAAAATAATATATCGTGACTTCGTATTGGTGGAAAATTATTTAGTAAAATATCCACAATATATTGAATAATCAGGTGCGAGAAAAGCCAAGTTGTATTAATTAAAGAAACTACTTTGTTTTATGTTGTTAATTTTTTTTTTAAGTCCCTACTCATTGCAGTGCCTGGCACCTATTTCAAATGTTGTTCACCAATGACATATTTTTCCAGCTACGGAAACTGGCAATCAACTTAGCTGAGTTGTATGGGATGGCGAAGTCTTCCCTGTTACCGCTGCCTTCATGAAGCAACTACCCACAAAAGTTCCGCATCATTTGCCATGTGTGCGGTATTGTGCCGTAACCCCTGTTTATTCCACGTACTGCTAATGCGTGACAACATCAGCTCTTCTGCAAGTGCAATGCGCAACACTTATATTGAAACGCTAACAGGTAGAGTGTCCATTTGTGTTTCGTGCTTTAGTGCATTTGGATAACTCGCCACTTGTGTGCCCTTCAGATCGACAATACAATTATGCCATTTTTTCTGCGTGACAATGACCCCACCAATAAAGCTTACAACCAACTCTCCTTGCTCGCTTTGTAAGATGACAGATACATTGCTTCTGGTTTTTCCATCAGGGGAAATTTACTCGGCTCTTTATAACTCTGAACGAGTCTGCCATAAGCATAAAAAAAACAATACCGACTGAAATGTAAATCATGCTTTTCACCGACAACAGTCAATGTTGTCCATTGCATACATCTTACCAATAATGGCAATACATTGCTTATACGGCCACCTTGTGTAGCAGTGCATTTCGTTACGGAAAGACAATAAGGACTCAAAGGTATGCTGAGAAAACGGACAGCTCTTCTAACATTTGCAAAGACTGAAAAAAGCCATAGAATTTTCAAGCTGGTTTGAAAGAATAGCTTTGTAGAAGTTTATAACAGGTAGGCTTCATGGGGAAATGGTCATTTGTCAGTGTTTCATGCTCGGAGCTTGCTGACAGGCCATTCAGGAGCTGTAATAACAGTGTGCTTGAGTGATTTCCTTATTTATACCCACATACCGGTACAGCCCATTCTGTGGTAGGTATAAGCGCATGCAATACTAGACGCACGAATGTGTGCAGCGTCGATTGTTTGAATGCAACACATAGATTACGGTGCAATCTCACAGTTCAATTACCCAAACGGCTCTAATAAATGTGCGTGCATTTTTTCACGATTCTTGGCACACAATAAAACAGACATGTCTCCGGAATTGTTGTGCGGCATTATGTTTTTAATGTTTATCTTTGAAGGCTGTCTCAGAAAGCAGGCGGAATAGATTTTTCAACACGGCCTTATATGTTCCGCTACCGCGAGATAATGTACAAGCCTACAATTGAGTGAGTGATTTGACGGTAGAAGGAGAGAAACTAAAATAATTGCTGTGTGCACAAGGTTCTTCATATTTTAGTATTTTTTTTAAAGTTCCATTATCACTAAGAAATAAAATGTAAGCTCATCCGACAGCACCATTTAAGTCAAATGGATGCAATGTGACCTCCGAGTCTTATAAGGAGAGTGTCATCATTTTTAGAATTGGATATTGAAAATGTGCAGTCTTGCACATATAATGCTATACCTTATAATAGTCACTCCTATTTGTATATTGTCATTTTAAGTTACAATATGTGGCAAACAGGAAGCATTGATATAAGCCTGACATTGTCAGTGTGATTTTTTAAAAAGATTGCACTGTATATAGTATAACGGCGTCTCATTCGTTAATATTATGCTCACAAACATTCTTACATATATTTAGCTTGCCACTCAAAAAGCAGACAAATGCAGAGGAGTACATTACTCGAAATGCCTGTAAACGTTTTATCACAACAACATTTTTCGGTACACATAATTATGTAACTCAATTAATTCATTATTACCACATCAGCCGTATAAAATACGGCTCTGGTATATGGGATGCAAAAACCTAACCTCATAGGTGGCATTGTGGAAAGAGTGCTGAACTTGCAACCGGAAGGATATGAGTTCGGATACCTGTCAGGAGGTGAATTGGTCTATAATTCTCCTGAGGTCAATATACAGTAAATCTCCCCATATCTACGACCTTGGATATGCACGGCTGCTATGAACCGCTGCCGGAATTGATCCGCACGTTGCCTGTTATACATATGTAGATTCTTCACATTTTTGCAAATTCTTCGTGAGCAATAAGTGCCATGGGAACGTTCTGATATTGGGCACTCAATTAATCCTATTATCTGCGAATCCCCACGGATAAGCAGGTGGATGGTAATGGTGAAGACGGCAACAAGATGCCAAACCTCATGCCGTTTGCTCCTATTGCTGTCTTTGCTGCTGCCAATGCTGCTGATGACTCATGTGAACTTTATTATGCTGTTGATGCTGACGATGATGCTGCTGTCACTGCAACTGAGAATGCATATGTGATGTATACATCCTACAAAGCTTTTCTGGGTCTCATGAGTTTTAAGAGGGTCTTGCCTTGACAAATTTAGCAAAATCTGCAAATTCAAATGACATGGTATGCATACTATGGCAAGTCCAACTGGCTATCAACGGCAGAAAAAGTTGTGTGCTTGGTCAGAAACACTTCTCCTACTGCCGATGAGGTAAGACACACATCTACTAATTTGGGTATTACAATCACAATGTAAAGCCAGATCTCGATTAACGCACTGGTTTGCTGTACGCCTGCAGTGCTGTTGGTATGGATTATGTCATCATGTTATCAGGTGTTTAAAGTTAACGTAGGAATGATTGCCGAGAGGTCTATATCCTTTCAAAAATTCATGTCTTAAATTGTTCTGCGATGCGTTAAGCGCAAATCGATCCCGAGAAGTAATTCTTCCAAAAGCCATGCTTTTCGTTAATCCTGAAACATTGTGGACATTTCAGACAAAGAGCTGAATGGAGCTCACCTGTGATTTCGTAAAATGCTTTCTCTGGAATGCAAAGTAGTTATCTGGGCTTGTCTGACTCGCTGGGGACGTGGCTTTTATGATGTCAAGTGGATCCGTATGCAGTCACAGTTATGCCTCCAGGAAAGCAAAAATGCATCCGGCACATTGCAGCATAGCTCAGGGGTGAGTCGACAGTGGAATAGAACCTATTCTTACTAACTCATATGAAGGGAAAACAGACACATAATAACGTGTTACGTATTTTACCCGACAGCTCTGCAGGATATACACTAAAATATTCTAAAGTTATTATCAAATCATTACGAAATTATAAAAGTGCACTTTTTCGAGTGATTATGACCAGTTATTGATTTTAAGATGGATATGCCATAAAAAGAGAGAATAGGCCCATCAATTGTACTATGAAGTGAGTCAACTATTTATGGCTGGGGAAATCCACCGTTTTAAATTGAGCGAATGGGTTTTGACGAGCTTTCTCATGGTACATCTCCGTTTAAAATGTCTGTAAAGACCAGCCCTTTCATGTGATCAATATTATTTTCGTGAGTGAGTACAAATGAGCGCTGTAGAATTGAAAAATCGATCCCACACGGGTGCTGAGAGGCAGAGTAAAGGTGATCTGCTTGGATGACGTGCCAGCTGCGGCGGTGTCCCATGCACCTCGCTCGAGTCTTTGCTCAAGGCCCCAAGAACTTCTCTCCAACGTCTATTTCCTGCTGCAGGGGCAACATGCCTGTTTTACAGTTTACTAACAATAACGATAATTAATAGTAATATATCATTTTTAAACAGCCTGCCACAGTAAAGTCAGGGCACTGAGTACTGTAGCAGTGACATCCCTCTGTCCAGCCACTGCTGGATGACGATTTTTCCACAGTATGACAGTCATGAGGATCGTTTGGCCATATTTTACTGTTCTGGTTAGTGCAGATCGGCGATAGACTGTGTTTAGAGATCACATGACGGTGTGGCCAAGAACTGAGCTCAAGCCTTACCAGATTTGGTCTCAAGTGCAATAAACACTGGGCTAGCGCTTAAGCCCCTAACTAGGTGTCAGCGTTGCGGGGCAACCAAGTCACGTGATGTTTTAAAAACTCACATCATTTCGGAGGTTACACAGTGTATGCAGTCTCTTAAATGAGAGCACATTGTACTCTATTAGTCATGTCAGCATGTGCATTGTATGCAGCGAAGCATAGGGGTCGAAGCACTCTTAGGTGAGAAATGCTGCATGTCCGACCCCAGTGACAAGACAAGGGTGACTACATGGAGAGCTTCCAAATAACCCCAAATAACCCCACTTAATAGCGCAGCACTCGCTTCAGCATGCTGCGAGGGAACGCCACTTTTCTGCGCGTCTAATACCCGTGACTTCCATTATCCATGGCATCAAAACGGCCTGCCGCCCTTTGGGGCAGCCTTTGGCCGCCTTACACCACGTTTATTTCTTGACTAAATGACGATGATGCGATCAGCTCCGAGCCGAGAGAACAGCCTACAGCTGATTGGTGAGATCATCTGCAGAGATGTCACAGGACACAATCAGCCGAAAGGAACACCAATATATAGATTCTCTGCACCGATTGCCATAAACCAGTGCTGAATGCCTTCCTGTTTATCGTATTTATCTGCAATTGGGTTTGCAGATGAGAGATGTAAAGCAGCAAATTCATCCGATTATGTAAATTATATACAATTATCCACACGGTTGTATAACTGATATGTTGAGTAAGCAACGTGGATACCCCACAGATGGTAGGTTCTGCAGCGTTTGAACGTCAGAGTTTTACTGTATAAAAAGAACTTGGTGGCTTTATAGATAGTACTAAACTACTATTTAATACCACACAGCTCTTTGTGAATCCACTGCTGGACGATGGCTTCTTCACCATACCTTTTAGTGGTTGAGGGATTATTTAACCGTACGTACTTGACCATGCTGGTCAGTGTGGGTGGGTGAAATAAGGGAGATTCGCAACCTGTTCACGGGTTACTAACCTCTTTAAGGTAGACACAGCTGAGATCAAAGCTCTGATCACGATGTTCTATGCAATTCGTTGCGTTATCCGCGACTGTGAAAGCAACACGGCCACCCTACTGCATTTACTGCTGTATCTTTTGTTCTTTAAAATATTGCTGAAGCATAGCTTTTAAACTGCGTTGCAACTAAATGGTTTCCTTAGGTTTATGATGCCGTCATTAAAAAATATAGCATTTTAATTATGTCTGTGGTTCAGTGAATGTATAATCATGTATTGACACCCACGCACCAGTTATGGAAACCGTGAAAGAGTTGTGTGCTCTCTGGAAACAATAGAGCTCGACATCACCACACTGTGCTGGTGCAGGTCCGGATGTTTTGTGATATTACTGCCGTCTGTTAAGGTCTATCTTTTCTATACAGACAATATTTCGCAAAGCAACAGGTGCTTGTAGTCAACGCACTGCAGAATCGTTATCGGCTAATTATTTTTGTGAAATCCCATTTGTTCAATGAAATGCTGAGTCCCAAGACTTTTTTTTCTGGAAGGCATTCGGATGTTTTGGCAATTCCTTTTCTGAGAGTTGATTGATTCGCGTGGCATGTAATTTGTGTACATGAGGACAAATCATGCACATTGAGATATTCCATTCCAAAGCACAGATAGCTAATAAGCCAATTTACAGTTCTGCCATGTCTTGAATATCTCGTATCTCAGTGGATTTACGAGTCCCACAACGTTTGACAATGCTATTTCTTTACAACGTATGGGTGGTATGCAGAGTCTGACTGCGAATTGTATATAAAACACTGCAGGACAGTTCAGATATCATTTGCCACCGCTGCAGCTCACATTTGAGTTATGGGGTTCATGGTCGTGTTGTAACCACTGCTCCTCCTGGATCCAAGTAATGGACCAAAATAATTACATTTGGATGAAAACATTAAATACCTGTACAGCTAATTGTTTCTAAATGCAATCTTTAACGATAACCGGTGAGCCCACAAAAAAACATAAGCATGAATAACCCCTAGCATGTGATAAAACAAAAGTAGTCGTTGCTTTTTAGCTCATTAAATTATTACTATTTATATATAAAAGTTAGAATGTTTTAGTCGATTGACCGAGATCTGACAAGCATCTGGTTCGCTCCCATGGTAAAATTTTTAGTTTCACCGATAGATGTGATTACAATTTGATTAGTTTCGACAATGACGCTGATGCCTTGCCTCTCTCTTCCTGCGTAACCTGTGCACAACGACCAAATTAATACTACGCCGATAACGCTGCCTAACCAATGGCATGACACGATGCTCCAGGCACGTGGAGCCCCACTACCCTGCTCTGATTACCAGTCCTCAGCGACATTGCTCCCTAACACCTGCATCGTGCGCGCACGCTGCGGCAAAGCTCCTCACGAAACTCCGGAAGGGCAGCCCGCTGCCAGAACACTGGGGGACCTTGATCCCACCAATAGCGCTGCCAGAACACTGGGGGACCTTGAAACCAATATCGCTGCCAGAACACTGGGGGACCTTGAACCCGACAATAGCGCTGCCAGAACACTGGGGGACCTTGAACCCAGCAATAGCGCTGCTAGAATACTGGGGGACCTTGATCCCACCATTAGCGCTGCCAGAACGCTGGGGGACCTTGATCCCACCAATAGCGCTGCCAGAACACTGGCGGACCTTGATCCCACCAATAGCGCTGCCAGAACACTGGGGGACCTTGAACCCACCAATAGCGCTGTCAGAACACTGGGGGACCTTAAACCCACCAATAGCGCTGCCAGAACACTGGAGGCCTTGAACCCACCATTAGCGCTGCCAGAACACTGGGGGACCTTGAACCCGACAATAGCGCTGCCAGAATACTGAGGGACCTTGAACCCACCAATAGCGCTGCTAGAACACTGGGGGACCTTGAACCCACCAATAGCGCTGCCAGAACGCTGGGGGATCTTGAACCCACCAATAGCGCTGCCAGAACACTGGGGAACCTTGAACCCACCAATAGCGCTGCCAGAACACTGGGGGATCTTGAACCCACCAATAGCTGGGCTGCCTTCAGAATGCAAACGTTTCCTTGTTAGCTCGAGTGCGTGGAGAGTTGACAGCACAGAGCCCGACGCATCACCACACCACCCCGAACCCTGCAATCTTTCAACCAGGACCCAACTGGCCCTTACTCGACACTCCTCAGCTGGACAGAGACAGCGTGACTCGAACTTGCACCTTTGGGGTATTCAGGACGATGACAAATGTCCTTGTGAACAAATATAAATGCTGTCCCGTATTGTTGACGCGTGCTCCCTGGTGGCCATCAGTCTCTCACCACTGATGATGATGGAGTTGGATGAAACTATACCCGAATCCAATTATACAAAATAAGTTATAATATTTATAAAAGCTGGGAACTACCAGTATTGTACTTCCACAGTCATATAGGAGTAATAGAGTTAATTGTATGAATTACTGTTAGCCATTAATTTTCATTAAATCAATTCGTGAAGCATAACAATGCAACCACTTTGGTTACACGTGCCAACTACAGAGCTTGCCCTATGGGGGTGACAGCAGCTGATATATTACCTGTCGTCATATTAATGCCTGCCAAACCCATGCAAATAAAATGGTTGAGAACATAATGGAGATACGTGTTCATCTGAATTGTATTTTGTGGTTTGATAGCAACTGCAGGGCAACAGCTATTGTTAAACGAAGAGTGAGGAACATGTAGCATTACGGGTGTCAATGAGAGAAGCAGATTATGACAAATGATCAAATCTGCGTGTCAGCCATTAAAAAAACCCAATAAGGGTACGAAGGTAATGTGTTCTAGTTCAGACATCTAAAAGTATATTGACGTGAAGCTTTTATTCTGTTCGTAGGTGACGTAACATGGCTCATCATTTTAAGTTAACGTAAGCATGTACAACATAGTCTCGTTAGGAATTAATAACTAGACTCGGATATATGGCTCAGAAACATGGTGATAGCAAATGAACAAAAAACTGAAATTTGTGCGACAACACATGAAAAAATGGGTATTTGCAGTGACACTGAAAGACATAAAGGCATGGGAAGGACACATTGCAGAAACGACCAAGGCCAACGTTGTAGAATATGCCTGGCGAGAAGCTGGAGTGATCAAATTAGCTAGTATGCTAAATGGATTATCACATCCCATGATCATTAGCGATGATGGCGATACCGCAGACAGCTACACCATAACCTCTGTGGTTATACAGTGTCTCACTCTGCGGTCATACTGTGCCTCAACATTACCTCAACATTACCATAAATGGTATGATTGTGTGATTGTTATTGGACCCATCGTCTTTTCCAAAGGAGATCTTACTTAAAGTTGGTTGCCACTTTACTCGTCCAGACACAAAGCAGTTTACAAACCCAGGCCCAGCTCACAGGCTGTTGTAGCAATGGGTGCTGGCAACCCGTCATAAGAATGCAGCTTTAAAGAACCCCGTGCTCAGAGCCCTGGGCATTTTTATTGTAACACAATGAGCGCTTCTGTTGATATTTAGTAATGGCAACGTGTTCACATTAATTAGAGTACTTAAACTAGTGGTTCTTAACCTGGGTTTGATCGAACCCCAGGGGTTCGGTGAGTCAGTCTCAGGGGTTCGGTGGAGGTCAAGACACACACCTCACTCATATGATTCGTGATGACACGCCCCGCTTGGCCATCACTGGCTGCAGGTGATCACATTTTATTTTTCCAATAAAGAAGGGTTCGTTGAACGCGCATATGAAACTGGTGGGGTTCAGTACCTCCAACAAGGTTAAGAACCACTGACTTAAACGTCTCATCTCTCATTATCTGAAACCGCTTAATCCTATATAGGGTCACGGTGAAGCCGGAGCCTATCCCGGAAATATAGGGCGCAAGGCAGGAATACACCTGACGACGGGACGCCGGTCCATCGCCGGGCATTGCGGGACAACTTTAGTCTGCGAGCCAATCAACCTATCCAGGGGCATGCTTTTGGACTGTGGGAGGAAACCGGAGTACCCGGCGAAAACCCACGCGGACACGGGGAGAGCATGCAAACTCCACACAGAAAGGCACCGGAGCCGAGAGACTCGAACCCGGGACCTTCTTGCTGTGAGGCGTCAGCGCTAACCACTGCGCCACCGCGCCGTTACATAATTAAATTCCAAAATGGGCACTGTCCTAGAGCCCACTCTTGCGGGCTCGAGTGACAAACAGATAAAGAGGTTGAGTGCGAAGTTCGCAAGGTAGGCACCCAGGGGGCTTGGGGTATGGCCGTTCGGGGAGGGCAAAAGGGAGATATCTTATAATGCAATAGGTCCAACCAGACGAGGCTAGACAGTTGCAGTAACTCAAAATCACTTCAATAACCCCAAAGAACCAGTTCTACAACTCGCGTCGCCATCTAAACCAGTACACGCCAGCGACCCGCACTATCCGATCGCGTGAATAAACCAACTACAAATCGAAACGTGTACATCTATATTTTCCCACCACCGCACTGTTTTCTAAATACCGTCCACTCACACACGTGCATACGTGTGACGGTATATAGCCTTTACAGACTGTAGGGTCAAGTACCATTAGCGAGCACCTACGAAGGTCAACACGGCAGATGAGGAGGTGGGTGACCAGTACCACACCCGGCCGCCTTTGTTTCCCTAGTGGCAATGTTTATACACTGCACCAGGTACTAATTTGAGGCTGAGTCGACCTAGGGGAGGCCTGGGACCGGTTCAGAAAATTGGCCGTGAGTGGGATTCGAACTCAGATCACCGGGTTTGTAGCCCAATGCGCTAACTGCTGAGCCACTGCTCCCCACTCAGACTCCAGAACAGTGATGGTTAAAATATATATGATAAAGATTAAGGTTCATAGTTAGTATATTCATGCGATCAGCCAGTACGTGGGAAGCAACGGTGTGAACTGTTTTGACCATGACATGAGTTGTGAAACCGAATCACTGGGAGTATTAAATTGACACCATGTTGACACAACTGCTTCGGATGATTGTGTGACTCTCGTGAAGTAAAACCTTGCTCTCCCCTGCATAGCCGGCCCCAATCGAGCTGCTGGTGCGAGCACACCCCTTGCAATTTCATCAAACCTCTCCCACTACATTGATCACTCCTGTCTGTATACACAAGTGGCCATGCCAATGAGCGTAAATGCATTGGCACAACCTAGCGGGCACCCGGCTCAGGAATGTGGAGTATGCCAGCACCCTTCCCTCACACTCCTGTGCTGGTGGTGTGGGCTGGCCACAGCGTGGCCCTCACCCGGCAGAGAGGGATGCAGGGAGCCCAGAGTCATGAGGATGCGGTGTCAGGGCCACTGCACGGTCGCCTCATAGCAATGGTCAAGCGGTTTGCAGTCCCTCATTCCGCCACTTGGTTGTCGCCGCCGCGTTGACCAACTTTAAATACCGTTGTCACCGCTGGTGCCTCAATTCACACCAGGCAGGTCGCTGGGCTCAGCCGCTCCACACATACTCGCGGCGCCATTTATTATAATCGCAGCAGAACTGCTCCCTCTCGTTCAGTGGCCCACGGCCCCTCCCCTCCTCTCGCCGCCCTCCTTATCCAGATGTTAAGGTCCTGCACCTTTCCAGAATGATATCCAACTTTTGCCAGCAGGTGCCTCCCCAAATCTCTCATCTCATTGTCTGAAACCGCTTAGTCCTATGCAGGGTCACGGTGAGCCGGAGCCTATCCCGGCAGACACAGGGCGCAAGGCAGGGATACACCCACGATGGGACGCCAGTCCATCGCCGGGCACTGCGGGGCAATTTAGCCTGCGAGCCAATTAACCTATGCAGCAGCATGCTTTTGGACTGTGGGAGGAAACCGGAGTGCCCGGCGAAAACCCACGCGGACACGGGGAGAGCATGCAAACTCCACACAGAAAGGCACCCGAGCCGAGAGATTCGAACCCGGGACCTTCTTGCTGTGAGGCGACAGCGCTAACCACTGGGCCATCGCGCCGCCCCCTCCCCAAATCATAGAATTATATCAATGTCCATGCGATGTTTTCATCCAAAGTTGCTCGCGTTTAAGAACGATCTCAATTGAGTGTCCACGGGTGTGCGGGCAACTCTAAATGTTTGTATCCTGTCACGTGATCTTTTTGCCCTCGTGGTCATGTATGCTCCATTGCCTCAGACAACACCAGAGGGTGGTTATTGATCTTGGCGGCTCCACACCCGATGCACACCAATTGCCTTTTGTGCTTAAATATTTGTCTGCCAGCCCCTTTGTATTGCAGGCATGCATGCATATACCCTGTCCGTTTGTGCATATGTCAAGTCCACTCTGTGGAACGCACGTGTGGCATGTGTGCATATGCCTGGCCTGTCCTGGATATCCATGTGAGTTGCGTGCATGTGGGAATACGCGCGCGTGCAATATCGCGCAAATCCGTGACACACACGCAACGCTTGAATTACACCTACGCGTGTCAAGGTAGAAAAAAATTACTGGACCGAATTGCTTCCGAATGACCACGGGGGCCCTTCTGGGATGAGACGTTCAAAATGTGACCTCGAGGACTGTGCTCGGAATGGAGATTGTACTTGATGTGCATGGGTATCATATATCTATCCTGAATTGATTAATGACATTAGCGTGCAATCATTTATCAAGTGAAATTTTCATTTTGGGGCCTCGCAGATCGATCACTGGTTTTTTTTGTTGGATCGACACTGCAGCGTGGACTTGAAAAGATAATGGGTTGGCAAAGCAATTCACTACTGAGCCCTATAATTAGATCAATTTTGTTTTGTGAGGCACTGCATATATTACCAGCACACAACAGTCAGTTTTAAAAATAAATTAAGATGGAAGGAGCCGTTGAGATATGTAGCTCTTTTTAACAGCTATCCAACCGTGAGTGGTAAGCAATTTACAACATCGCAGGCTATGATGGGAAATTTAGTAAGGACATTTAACCTAGGCAACATGTATTTGGACTCTGGGAGGAAACTGAAGTACCTGGCGAAACCCAATGAGAAGAACATGCACACTTCACACGGAAAGGCACCTGAGTCGGGTATTGCTGTGAGGCAGCAGCACTATGCATGGAGCCACCGTGCCTCCACAATAAAATGTTAAAATAGTAGCTACTCAGTTCCTTGGGAAATAATTCCACAGCAAGTTGTAAAATACTAATAACTGCGCACACAACATAACGGCCATCGCATGCATCTAGCTAATTTAATTGCAGAAATACATCACAATGTCACATGCTTAGCGTTACTAATTTGCTCGCTTTCAGCGAGATTGTCAAAATTAAGCAATAGTTGTTGTGAAAAATGAGTCCTTGCAATGAAAGGGCCCGACTGATTTTCATTGAAAGTGCTGAATGTAAGTAATCCAACTTAAAATTGAATGAAAACAATTAAAAGTGTATTGAGTAATTTCGGGAAAAAACATGTCAACATGTGAATATGTGTAACATATGAACGTTTCTGTAAAGTAAAGGGCAGCATTGGCAAAAATGAAAGAATCACTTATTTGGAAAAAGGCTCAACAATGTGTTGTTGCACAGCAGAGGTGTGTTTAACCTGGGACACTTAAAGAAAACTATAAAGTCTCCCGTTTTCAATACACTTAACAATAATAATAATTATTGCAATTATCGAGCGCTTTTCACCCGAGGGTCACAAAGCGCTGCACAGAGCTGCGAAGAGAGCGGCCGCGTCAATAACAAAGACAAAGAGAAAATCAGCAGCGACAACTCTTTTTTTGGGGGGGTTCTTTTTTACAAATCCAACGCTATGTCAACAACAACATCAGAACAGTTCAACTGAAAGTTAAACAATAGCGGTAAATTATAGGACATAAAGTGTTGTTTAATTTGGGGAATATACGCGTTCTTTGTGTAGCATATCTGTGATTAAAACATTTCCGTGATAAAAAAAACCACCGAATATACAACTTTCCAAAGTACTTTATTGTAGCATTAAAAGGAAAGATCAAATATTAAGGGCATAATTGTTCTCATTTAAAATTTGGCAACATGGCTTTCAGCATCATGTGATTGATAATTGAATTACATTGGTATATTGCTTTAATCCTCTTGAATGGATTGAGCGCTTTGGAATTTCAAGATTAAAAGGGCCGTAGTTAATAAGGCACAATCGTTTTGGAATTTAAGTTCTGTCTGCTCATGTTCTTTCACCATACTACTCAGTTGCCATTTCCTTACTGTAAGGGTCTAGCTGTGCCACAATTATCTTCAATTAACATCTAACTCACATGCACCTACAATGGTGTGAGTGTAACTCAAAGTGACAAAACGTAAAAACGCATGTTTCCTCATCTAACCCAAACTATTTATGGACGCTGATAGCATAATGATTTGCAAATTCAAGTAATTTACTTAATGTCAGTAATGCAGAGCACAAATGACATCTTAACCACATACATGCACTCGTAGATTATCAAACATGCAACTCCCGTGTATATAAACCTAAAAGAATGTGACTCGCGCATCGCCATGGTTTAGTAATCCTTAAACTGCTTGAAATTTCAAAAGTGTACAGTTACTCATGTAAAATAATACGCGGTTAATATGCACATTGAGGTGGACTAATCGTGAAGTAGTTTCTACGCTTGAAAATGAGTTTAATTCATATATGTAATGGGCGGCGCGGTGGCGCAGTGGTTAGCGCTGACGCC
>JAZEWT010000006.1:21159424-21170129 GCA_036362905.1 Mordacia mordax | reverse complement strand
GTGGTGGTGATCACCCACCTCGTGTGCCGCGTCGCCCTCCCATAGGTGCTCGCCAACAGCATTTGACCAGAGACAGTCGGTTTGGGCTATATATGGGTGATCTTTGTCTTGTGTAAAAGTATCACAGCTTGCCATGAGTGATGGTGTAGTATCTGGCCTGTCGCTCCACACAAAGCTCCAGGTCTTCTTAGCTGCAATCATGTCCTCTCTTCTCTATGCTTGCGGAACGTGTAGCCTCCTGGCAGAACATCTGCCCCGATCTGAAACTTTCCGGCTGGCCTGCCTGCAATCCATCCTGGGTTTAACCAGATTTGGATTGTGTAAAGCACTCCAAAATGTACGAAAGATCTGGACAACGTCCCACAGGTTCGCTCCTCCACCTGGTGAGACTGCGGTGGTTAGGTCATGTAGTCCCCATGGCCCAGTCACACTGTATGTCCAAGCAGCTTTCTGTTTGGCCAGATAGAGGGCGATCAACGGGCGCGACAGGAACTGGAGAAGAAATTGAGCGATGTGGCACAGGAGGACCTGGAACTGAGTGAACTTGCTGAAGACTGGCACTAGCGGTCTCAAGATCAACCTTTGTGGAGGAAGGTCATTGAACGATGCTAAGGGGCAATTGGAGGCAGTCGCCCTTCAATGGCAACGGAGGGTGGAAGAGCGACGCTCACAACAACGAGCGGAGCGCTGGGTTGATAAAACACAGCGAGTTGGCAGAGTAGGGAGCAACAAGGGGTGCATCTGCCAGTCGTCTCGGTCAGGCAACCCATAACACCTGGGTCTGTCCCGTAACCTGTCGGCGAGCTTTCGACACTTTACGTGGCCTCAGGGTGCACCTAACCTGGCACAAGCGCAATGATGACGTCACCACCACTTAGTGACAAATGGCGGATGTTGCTGTTTGTTGTGTAATGGTGTGGAGATCGGTGGTCCAGCGATTAGGGCACTGGACTTACAAAGCTAGCTGAGTTCGAATGCGGCTCACAGCCAATACCAGTGACAATTTTCTGAACCAGTCCTGGGCCTCCCCTGGGTAGACTGAACCTCAAATGAGCACCTGGTGCGATATGTAAACATTGCCACGAGGGAAGCAAAGGCGGCCGGACGTGGCGCTGATCACCCACCTTCATAGGTGTTCGCCTACGACACTTGACCCTACAGTTGCCGGGGCTATACGGGGGATCTTTGTCTTTATGTGTGAGGGTGTCTTACTGTGTCCCTTGGTTTCGTCTTGTGAGTCACTCACAAATTATTTAACGATCTGGACAGGTCCCGTTGGTGAGTTCTATCTGCAGGCGAGGCTGCATTGGCTTGCTCATGAAGCCTGCATTCCCTGCAGCCACATGTGCCCACGCAGCGTCTGTTTTGCCGGATAGAGGAGGCTAAACGCATGCGGTACGGACTGGAGAAGACATGGCCCAACGTGACACAGGAGAACTTACAGCTGAGTGGACTGGCTAGCGATGTCAAGAAAGACTTCAACTGAGGAGGCTAATGTAAACGCTACGCGACGGGGCAGTTGGAGGGCAGTCCGCCCTCCCAACAACATTGGAAGGAGTGAGGGACCTATTCCGCTATCCGCAAATATTCCAACAATATATATTTTTGCGCGATTGAGAAGGCCGCGAGTAGGGAGGGCTTGCCATATCTCATCGTGCACCAGTGATATCGCCAACTCTTCACATGCCTCTGGCCTCGCTGTTTATCTGCTGTGCAGAAGGACGATTGCTCAATACATCGTGGGTTACATTTTTATTTTAGCAAACCTACATCAATATATTAATGATAATGTTTTTAAGTGTTTTAATTATGTTGTGTGTACACCATGGCCACCACAGTAGCATTAGCAAGCAATGCCTTCCCGCCTTCCCCATCTCGTAAAATGCAACCATTTTGTTGGTCCCTTTCCTCTCTCCACGATCTCCTATTACTCCCTCTCTCTCTCCCCTGTCTGCTTTTCCCTGTTTTAAAGATCACAGCTGGAGCACGCTATGATTATGTTGCATGTAGGTCAGTCATTTGGAGGATGTGCAAGCCCAGTTCCTTTTACGTTTGCTGTTAAAAATAGAAATAACATTTTAAAACATCAGTGCCGATATTCAGCAAAGGAAATACGAAGCCACTCTCTCTCTCTCTATAGCGTTCAGCTTAGTTTCGTGCGACCACATTGTTAGCCAGGGCATGACACAGCAGGAAGACTTTGTAGTTGCAGCCAATGGTAATGAGGCGTTTTATATTTAATGAATGTATCTGTGGCTCAGAGCAAGTCATCAAACCCAATACTTTCATGGTTTTAACAACTAAAACACGTAAAGCCAATAGCTCAGCAATTAAAAACATAACATAACCCGGTACATTCCTCTGAACAGATCCAATCATTTAATCACTGAATTGTTACAAAAGAAATAAGCCAAATGCTCCAGTGGTGCTCTCTAGTCATCCCTCTAGTGGAAGAGTCTTGGCAACGCCAGGGCTGCGCCTTTAAAACAGAGCACTCATTGTAATTATAACTTTTCACACTTTAATTAATTAAAATAGCTTCGTGATTGTTTTTGTATTGTTGTTCATATTACTGAGGATACCAAGATATCGTAGTGACAGGAATAAAATCAAGCCAACAGTAATCCCAAATTGTATTCGATAACAATGTTTTGGAGCTTATGTTACAAACGATCGTTTTAGTGCTTCTGGATTATCTTCCCTCAATTCCCTGCAGGCTAACTTTCCATGGTTCACTTTGTTTCTGACTTTACCACAATGATGTGTTTGTTGGAGAAAGTAGCGCGCATGGAGGGCGTCTGTGCCCTAATTGTGTCACAGATTTCATTTATACGTGTTGAAAATCATTTCAAAACAAAACTGGCTGTAAACGGTGGAACCATAAATGTACATTTACCAATTGTATTATTTTACAAACATGTAGAAATCCTCATATAAATAATGGCAAAGCTAAAAGCAACTTGAAACGACTTAAGTAGATTTTTGCTGGAATGCAATATTGCATATAAATATCTAACCAGTGGTCAAAAGGTTTAGAGAATTAAATTCTGAAATAATTTGAACGTCATATAATAATAATAATGATATGTTTCAGTTGCTATTTCAATGTACAATTGTGAAGCAGAAAAGTGCATTTGAATGAAACTCTCAAACTTTGAGACAAATGCTAATGCACCTTGAATGTCTCGACAAGTGACATCTCAATTACATAACCTTAATATGAAAACGTTAATGCCAAGACATAACCTTCCTGATCTCACCAGTGCAAGTGATCTCTCAAAATGCAATCATGTCACTTTTTAGATTAAGCTAAAAAAAAAAATCCAAATTTGTATTTTCATAAATCTAAAATTAATATGAAAATTTGAAAACCGTACCTCGTATCTACTGTATGGATGTATTTGTACATTACCCATCACGTGTTGATATGAATCATGTGATAGAATCTAATTACAAAGCACACAGGAGGAGCGGAGCTGGTTGGATGGCTAGTATAGTGCAGTACGCTAGTGTCGCGGTTAATGCACCGCTCTACGAACTCCGTTGTCTAAACTGGATTCCCGCTTACGGCCAACTCCAGTGACTATTATCTAAACTAGTTCTGGGCATCCTCTAGGTCGAATCAGCCTCAAATAAGTACCTGGCGCAGTGTGTAAACAGTACTGAGAAGACAAAGCCGGCTTGGTGTCGTGCTGGCCACCTACCCTCTCGTGTGCAATATTGACCATCATACATGCTCGCTAAAAGTACTTGCCCTAAGAGTTTGTTAACGCTATACGTGGAATACTTTGTATGTGTACTGCATTATTGACCCAGCCACCTAAGTTTTATATTCTTGGCCACAGCAAACATAGGTGTAGAGTGACATCTGAAGTAAACACGAGCCTCATGTTCACCAACCCACACTGATCAGTGTGGTGCAACAATGACAAACACATCTCGCATATGGCAAAGTGCAGGGAGGAGGCATTTCATCCTGTAATGGTTTAGCAAAGGGCTAAGAAATATATGTTTACACAGTATATTCATATATTTATATAGTGCGGCACGGTGGCCCAATGGGTAGTGCTGTCGCCTCACAGCAAGAAGGTCCCCGGTTCGAATCTCGGCTCGGGTGCCTTTCTGTGTGGAGTTTGCATGTCCTCCCCGTGTCTGCGTGGGTTTTTGCCGGGCACTCCGGTTTCCTCCCACAGTCCAAAAAACATGCTGCTGCATAGGTTAATTGGCATTCAGACTAAATTGCCCGTAGTGCCCAGTGATGGACTGGCGTCCCATCGTGGGTATTTCCCTGCCTTGCGCCCTGTGTCTGCCGGGATAGGCACCTGCTCACCGCGACCCTGTACAGAACTAAGCGATGTCTGACAATGAGATTAGATGCATATATAACAATGTTGAAGATGATAATATAATTACCTCGTATCAGGTGTTGGTAATGATGTATTTTCCTTAATATAGCATGCATTATAAGCTAACAGTATGATAGAAATAGCCGTTTATTACTATTGAAAGTAAACTATTTTAACGAGCAGATAATATCCACCAAGCTATTAGCTGTTTGCTAGACGTGACCTGCCACATATAATAGCTCATTGAAGTGGCTAAGTGTATATTGTAATATAAAGTAGCCAAATAATCTCAACGCATATCTCTACATGTCATAGAGAGAGAAAAAACAGAGAACGTTGAAATAAAATCCACATGACCACAGGGAGAACATGCAGACTCCAAATATAGAGGCAGCATCAGGGCTCGGATCGAACTCATGCTCTTGCACGTAGCAGGCGAGGGAGATAACGCTCACCACCATGACACGAGGCTCAATCGGGCACTACTGATTGCACGACATCAGCCAATTCTTTCAACATAAACATTGGAATTCTATTAATTACATTTATTTCTAACCGGTATATTTTCCTGTGGGGCGGCGCGGTGGCGCAGTGGTTAGCGCTGACGCCTCACAGCAAGAAGGTCCCGGGTTCGAGTCTCTCGGCTCCGGTGCCTTTCTGTGTGGAGTTTGCATGCTCTCCCCGTGTCCGCGTGGGTTTTCGCCGGGTACTCCGGTTTCCTCCCACAGTCCAAAAGCATGCTCCTGGATAGGTTGATTGGCTCGCAGACTAAAATTGTCCCGCAATGCCTGGCGATGGACCGGCGTCCCGTCGTCGGGTGTATTCCTGCCTTGCGCCCTGTGTTTCCGGGATAGGCTCCGGCTTCACCGTGACCCTATATAGGATTAAGCGGTTTCAGATAATGAGATGAGAGATGAGAGATATTTTCCTGTCTTTAGTGAAAGAAACGTGAGCTTATTTAAAATGTTATTTTGCCTTTTTCATATGAATTGGTTTGGATACAAGTTTACATTTACTCTTATTTAAGCCACCATCTCACATTCTGCATTTTACAGCAATACACACCGCACCATATAAAATGCACAATACCTTTCTTTTTTCAGATATTCCGCTTATCACAGTGTGATTTCGCGCATTTGAATACAAGCATATATTAGTTAACAATATTATTGTTTATGTTTCAGTGTTATAATGAATTTGACTTTCAGAGCAGCGTTGCTTTTTTAATAAACAGAAGAGGGCCGTTAAGTGTAGGAGCTGGAAACAAATATAATTACTCTCTCCTTACATTCACTATAACAGTAATCCAAGCTGTTATATAGATCCAATTTAAAGTGCTTAAATTAAGCCACAAAACCCAAGAGGCCTTGGTCAAATTACTGTCATCACCCAACATTTGCCAATCAATGCATTTTAACTCCAGGAAGTTTCATGGTATAAAACCAATGTCATCGGATAGCTGAATCTTTATCATGCATGCCATTGTCGTTATTCCGCAAGCACGACACAACGGCATGTGAATTGTAAACATTTCTTTGAATAAACATCAAAGAATAATTGTCTGTTTAAAAATATCAACAACTTTTAAGATTTCACCTTTGTTATGCCACCATCATATATTTCAAACTGAACATGTATATCCAAATGAGCAACATTTTTCAGACTGGTCATGAGTGACACGGTCATTTTGACGTTATAATCAGCATCATTACCATCAGTCAAGATTAATCCATTAGTGGATGAGGGCCGCCCCAAGTCGCCTCCATCTCTCACAATTATGCGAAACGCTTTGTGACCCTCGGGTGAAAAACGCTCTAGAGAATACAATTATTATTATTAATATGCAATGTAATAATCTACCAACCACCTGCACACCAACGTGTTTGATCGCTCCATCTCCTCGAATGCATGAACACTCAGACGTGTTCCATTACTTCCCAGCCACTCCATTCATATGTTTGGCAATCGACCATCATCCATCCCTTCTAGCGCCACTTCCTGCTGTGTACAGTATATATACTCAAGACATACTTAAAAAAGAGAAAAAGGTTTTTGCAATTTCTGGCAATTATATAGGTGTTAAGATCTTAAAACACCAAAATAGACACCTTTCACAAAGTGTCTAGTTTGCAAAAGCCACACATACTTGTGGCAAAATATGAAAACAAAAAGCATTGATAACATTTGCATTGTCCTTCAAACTGATTGGCCTACTCCAGACATGGCTTTCTTTGGAGGTAACATCAGATGTTACCAAAAAGTAGTCATCTCAGGACAATCCAATATCAATGCTTTAGTAGCTCAGGTCGAGCTGTTTAAGCTATGAGTACTTTTATTTGCATATTTTGCTACAAGTATGTGTGGCTTTTACAAACTAGACGCTTTGTGAAAGGTGTTTATTTTGGTGTTTTAAGATCTTAACACCTATACAATTGCCAGTTGGTAAAAACCTTTTTCTCTTTTTGCATGTATACACTGATAAAAGTACCCATAGCTCTATACATACTGTATACACTGTTTATATATACTAGCAGAGTTACCGGCCTATGGGCGATCATGATGACATTTTCTGCTGACATCACTGCCTTGACCTGAATTTCATCCTGATGCCATTTTGGGATTATGGTTGCTGGCTTTCTAACGTTTTATAAGAATCAGCAATACGTGGGAAGTAACGCGGAAATAAGATATACAAGCCTTTGTGTCCTGTGGATTAAATATGTGCTTATGAAGCATTGGACTCCACTGCCCTCAATGTGGATATCGAGCTCCTGTATAGCCTTAACTGACTGTGGGGTCAAGTGACATTAAGACCTATAAAGACCAGCACGGCACGAGGGAGTGGGTGGCTAGCACCATGCTCGGCCACCTCCACCTTTGTCTGCCCAGTGGTGATATTTACGCATCGCGTCAGATACTCAAATGGGGCTGAGGCAATCGCTGGAGGCAGAGGACCAGTTCAGGAAATCGTCACTGATGTTGGCTGTGAGATTAAATCGAGTTCGCCAAGTTCGTGATACAGGGCGCTAACTACTGCACAGCCGCTTCAATGTTGACATACATCCTTGGCATTAAGTCAAGCCCCTTAGCAATGGGCGTTGAGCTCTGCCAAGAGTGCTCCTTGTCTCCTGTTCTGTTTGTAATTTTCATGGACAGGCTATTAAGGCATAGCCGATGACCGGAGTGCTTTTTTTTACATAACATCCTCTTTGCTTCATCAGACTGTGATCTCCAACGTGCATTGGGAACAGTTTGTGGCCGAGTGTGACGGGGAGGGGAGTGCAGTCCGCACATTGCCCCTCTGGGTGGGGAATGAGCAGCTCACCCAAGTGGCAGAGCTCAGGTATCTCGGGGTTCGTGTCCACGGGAGCGTGAGATTGACAGACAGGTGTGGGCAGTGTCTATGAGTAATGCAGGCGTTGTGCCGGACTATTGTGGTGAAGAGGAAGCTGAGTATGGAAGCAAAGCTCTCAATTTACGAGTCAGTCTTCGTTCCAACCCTAACCTATGGTCATGAGCCTTGGGTGATGACCGAAAAAGTAAGGTCTCGATACAGGCTTGCTGTGCTCAGCCTTAGAGAGAGGGTGAGGAGCTCAGTGATTTTAGAGGATCCCAGAGTAGAACAGCTGCTCCTCCACATCGAGAAAAGTGAGTTGAAGTGGTTTGGGCATCTGATTAGCATATCTCCTGGGCGCCTACCTCTATACCAGGTACGTCCATCTGAGAGGAGACCACGGTACAAACCCAGGAGCCGTTGCAGGGATTATATCTCTCAGCTGACCAGTGAACCTCTTAGAATCCCCCGGGAAGAGCTTTGGTAAGTTGGTAGGGAAAAGGACGTCTGGGCTGCTTTGCTAAGCCTATTGCCTCCGCTACCCGAAGCCGGATAAGTGGCATGACAATGGATGGATGGGTAGCTTCTACATTCCCTTAATTATAAGTGTTTTCCTCCTCAGTTGAGCAACGAGGCAACTGGAGATTGCCAGTGGTCACAACGAGTCAGAGGTAAAAGTTCTGTCTGCCCATCACAGGGGACATTTTTGTCATGAGACACCGATGTTAACTTTCCACCACAAACTCTTCGTGAATCCATTGCTTTGACCACAGCGCTACTCACTTGGGATGCAATTGATACAGCCGCTACTCTTCATTGGTAACTTTCTCAGGTGTCCGAAGAAGTGTCGGGGAGTACACGTTTGGAATTACTCTCGCAGACGAGATGGAAACGTATGGATTCCAGAATCCGGCGATGGACTGGCGTCCCGTCGTTGGGTGTATTCCTGCCTTACGCCCTGTGTTTCCGGGATAGGCTCCGGCTCACCGTGACCCTATATAGGATTAAGCGGTTTCAGATAATGAGATGAGATGAGATTCCAGAATATGCACACGAGTCCAAGAGGTCATTATGCTGTAAAGAGAGTTACAGAGACTTGGGCAGGACGTGTCACTCGAAATGCTGATGGTCAAGAATGATAATAGAGCGGCATTCAAGGAGGGAAACTCGTCTGACAGGACGTTCACCGTGGAGATGGAGTGAAATCAGCTCGCGTGCAGGTGCTGGATGGATTTCCACATCACGACATTGCGGCAAGCGCCAGTTGCGGCTTTTGGACACCTTCATCCAACAGTGGATCGATCAAGTCTAAAGATGATAGCAAAGGCAACGGTATTGAATGGAAGATTACGATTTGTTTGTGTTCCAAAGCAATTCTTGGGCAATTGTTATTTTCCTCTTGGAACATTTCGCGATATTTCTGTGTAAAAACATTCGTGTGCAGGGAAGACTCTGAAGAGTTAACTCTCACCACAAAAGCTCCGTGAGGGTCATTAATCACCGACGCCTGTTTTCTGACAGCAGGTTTGCATTCATACACTGGCTTTTCCGCGAGGAAACAAACTGTCTTCCCCTGGCAATTAGCAGCAGGCGCGGCAGAGGTGCAGATTTTTATAGACAGGCACAAATAAGCATGCGACACGCGACTAACAGCAGCACCGTTAGCCTGAACGAAACTGCTCAAGCAAATTACAACGCCTTCGTTTAGCTGGGCACAGCAGTTTATATAATGCAAATTACGATAAATTATGGGAAACATTCAGGCACACTTTAACGCACATTACAGAGAGAATCCAATTCAGGGAAGCACTCATAGACTGGATATTTGTGAAAGTAATTGTGTTTTTTTTATGTGCACCAAACATATACGAGCTTTTATCATCGTTATAAAACTCTGTGGGGACGATTTATTTCGTAGAGGATTAATGCTGTGACGTAAACATTCAACTCTAAGTATTTATGTTTTTAAAGCGTACATATTAGAATGTGTTAATTATTAATGCTATTTTAATATACACACAGAGACAACTATTATCTATCAGAAGCTAGCCGTTTATGGCTTCTGAAGAGTGGTGGGCCTATCTTCCCAGTGTTCATGTTCACACACCCCGCCATACACTGCACGCATTTCACAACGGAATAAACCTTGAAGAAGCCCAAGCCAGGGTCATATAGCAGCTGCAACTCATGATTTACATATTCAGGGTTAATTTGCATATCACCTGGAATTGAGGATTATAGTGGAGTACACAACCGCCACAGCGACACAAAAAAAACTATCGTTATAACGTAGGTCGTTTGTTTTAAAAAATATTCTATTTTTGTTTGATTGATTTGTAGTCATATTTTTTCTGACTTGATCAATTCTGATGGTGTTAACATGCCCTTCTCTCCACAACTCTCTGCAGCACTTTGTGACCCTCGGGTGAAAGGCGCTTTATAAATGCAAACATTATTACTGCATTTTGTGAGCATGCTGGTGCGTGGCAAGGTGCCTGTCCATTGGCAGCTCTGACAGCTGTTTGGGCATACTTCCCCACAGTGAGCATTGTGGCATGGCAAAGGCCGGATGGATCTCAATATGAACTCAGGTATCCGGGTTCATAGTCCTGTGTTAATTAATTGTAAAATGTATTTTACATGTGTTTCGTTTAAATATCATATAATTAAATTATTGTTGAACCCAGGTCTCCCTTGCAAAAGAGTGGATGCTGTTTCATGCATCTGACATAGTTGATTTCATCTCATGGTTAAATTAAGGATATAACATATTCCTGTAGGGTTCCACGGCTCGATTAATGAGCTGCTGTTTTTTGATAGTAGTGATGAAGTGATCATTTGCGAATGAGAGAGGCAGAATGCGTCACACGACTATCCCGAAAGTGCAGCGCTCGGGAACAATTCTCAAATACACAACAACAATAGGGCGGCGCGGTGGCCCAGTGGTTAGGGCTGTCGCCTCACAGCAAGAAGGTCCCGGGTTCGAATCTCTCGGCTCGGGTGCCTTTCTGTGTGGAGTTTGCAT
>JAZEWT010000006.1:21137759-21155812 GCA_036362905.1 Mordacia mordax | reverse complement strand
CAAGGCGGGGGATAACCAGGATGTGATGCCAGTACATCGCATGGCACACCGTGTTGCCATCGAGATATGATTTAAGTGAGAATTGCTCTCAAAAACCACTTTGTTTTTGCCTCCCCACATACGTTTTGCCTCCCGTGTTGGAGGCCTAATGATGTCATCAGGCTTGCAACTGATGATGCCATCAGTCTCTCAACGTGGTTTTGTAAACAACGAGCAGGGGAGAGGAGCGCTCGACACGGCTATCTCGAAAGAGCAGCTGTCGAGAGCAATTCTCATACATCGAGCCGTGAAAACCTACATCAATTACAGTGTTATGTCCTATTCGTATGGATCAGTATGAAGAATGTATTTTGATATAAGCTGCTCTACTATGTCTCCGAATATCCACATTGATACATTCATGGGAAATGTTTTCTGAACGTTAAAACAATTTAGAAATCCACACACACACGTTACCCATCATCTCTAAACATATTCAATGGACACACGCGATATTCTTTTTTTGGAGAAGAAATGCAGGCCTTCAGCAATTCACCGCGACATAAAGGTATACCATTTTATCATAAGGACTATCTGACCATAATTCACCACTGTGATCAGTGGGGCTTGGAGGAAACTGGATCAGATATCACCTCCCATTGATGTTAGGTGTCAAACTCATAATAAAGGAGTTCATAGAGCGATGCTGTTAACCATTGTGGCACCACTCCACTCATTCTGCTTCCCGCGGGGGAAAAAACATGTTTTGGCGTGCAAGAACAACACATTATTTATCTTCCTTTGGGGCATGAGATGTTGTTCAGTGAATAGATTAAAACTCGTGTTTAGTTTGAGCATAAAGAGATGCTGACATTTAATTTGAAGTCACAATTCAAATAGAAAATAAGAGCCTGGTCTCTCGGGTGCGTTTTTTTTTTCAATAGCGTGCCAGTCCTATCAAGCTGAATTGAAATATAAGCAGAGGTAAGGGAATGACTACTTTCGCTGATGGAAGCAGTGTATATAAACAACTGCCATCTATTACTAAGTGCTGCTAACGTCCCCACGTACCTGTGCCCAGCCAGGTGCACGTTGAGTGTGACTAAAAGCACACACAATACAATACAACGAATATAGACGTAGACTCGTTGAGTCGCAGTGGATGTGTAGCTGTTTATAAGAACTTTTATGAGAAGTGCGCCTACAGGAGTGTCTGGTTAATGTATCTGGCCGAGCATAACGCTGAAACCCATCTCAGTTGCTGGCCAATGGTAAAAATTCCACATGCCCTGTAACAAGTGCCCAATACTTTTACCACAAGCACGTGTGTTTTTTGCAAACCCTACATTTTCTGACAGGTGTCTAATTCGTATTTTTAAATTTTAACGCTTGTATTGTTGCTGGAATGGGTTATGCTATTTACATCAAGTGCCCAATATTTCCAAAGAAATAGCCAAACGAAATTCGTTTTGTGAATGCTACCGTGTGACTGTGAACCAAGTGTTCTAACAGAAGTGCTACATCCATGTGGACACTATCCACGGATAAAGCGCTTGGAATTTGTTGCATCAACTAACACCACAGAATCATTTCCGAGCAACGTGCCAATTAGAGCAATCACGATGTAGTCCTGCAAACAGACGGTTGTGCCACACTGCTTGAGTCCATGGCAACCTGGAAAGGAACCAGTACTCCTGATTTGTTGGACATCTCCAGGCAACAGTGATGAAACAGAATCATTAAGGCTGGGCTAGGAGCCAGCAATGATATATATTTTCAGAACATTTCTCTACTTCTTAAGCAGCCATAACACATGGGAACAATCATTATAGAAATACCTAATAAGCACATTGTGTGCGATGTTTGATGAAGTCAGCTGCGTCCAAATTATAATAATGACAGTGATGTTTATAAAGATGAATTCTCTGAAACGTAATTGCCCACTACAGTTGTGAAACTTTGAGCATGTGTTATACATTCTGAGTGTTCCTGGTAAACATCACAATTCTCCAAAACTATGGCAATACTTAACACATTTTATGAGTGTCCTTGCACGTGCTGAATTATACTGCATTAGAGGGACACGTGGTGATAAAAAAAACCAGGGCATAGTGGGGTGAAAGTCTGGGTAGACCTACTTCAGCAGTGGACTGTCTACAGCTGATGATGTCTCGGTCACCACGGCTGATGCTTGACCATGGGTAATATATATGAGCAATAGGGCAATGGATATTTTTTGCCAGTGTACATATGTAATAAGTAGAAAAGGTTTTTACCATTTCTGGCAATAATACATGTGTTAAGATCTGAAAACACCAAAATAGACACCTTTCAACAAAGTATCCAGTTCTAAAAAAGCCACATATACTTGTGGCGAAGTATACAAACAGGGAGCTTTGATAACATATGTATTGTCCTTCAAACTGATTGGCCTACACCAGACATGGCTTTCTTTTGAGCCTGATTGTCAAAAGAAAGCCATGTCTGGTGTAGGCCAATCAATTTGAAAGACAATGTATAAGTTATCAAAGCTTCCTGTTTGCATATTTCGCCACAAGTATGTGTGGCTTTTGCAAACTAGGCACTTTGTGAAAGGTGTCTATTTTAGTGTTTTAAGATCATAACACCTGTATTATTGCCAGAAATGGTAAAAACCTTTTCTACTTGTTACATGCGCAATAAGGCATTGATTTTCTCTGTTGATGGCGCTCAGCAATTAGTCAGCATTCCACATTGCCATGTCGATCAAAAGATACAGTTTCAGCCTTGGACCTATGGTTGATTTTGTTCATTCACCAATGCTTGAAGTTTGTTCTTATGAATGTCATTTAGCAAAACAGAATCACAAGCTGAAAGTTCAGCTATGCTTCTGATGTCAGTGATATTGTGCATTTGACTACTCTTTACTCTATTTGTGAAACAACTTTCCTAATATGGGCGGCGCGGTGGCCCAGTGATTAGCGCTGACGCCTCACAGCAAGAAGGTCCCGGGTTCGAGTCTCTCGGCTCCGGTGCCTTTCTGTGTGGAGTTTGCATGCTCTCCCCGTGTCCGCGTGGGTTTTCGCCGGGTACTCCGGTTTCCTCCCACAGTCCAAAAGCATGCTCCTGGATAGGTTGATTGGCTCGCAGACTAAAATTGTCCCGCAATGCCCGGCGATGGACCGGCGTCCCGTCGTCGGGTGTATTCCTGCCTTACGCCCTATGTTTCCGGGATAGGCTCCGGCTTCACCGTGACCCTATATAGGATTAAGCGGTTTCAGATAATGAGATGAGATGAGATGAGAACTTTCCTAATAGATACGTTTCACCTCCCACGTTGGAGTCATCCTCATGCCCGAGGAAGCGAAAAGTTGCAAAGGCGAGAGGAGGAACGCTCGACGCGGCTATCCCGAAAGAGCAGCTTTTGGTAGCAAACGTCATGCATGGAGCCGTGAAAACCAACATCATTACCTTGTGTCTCAGTTTAAAATTCAAACAATGTACATTTTGATATGCAGCAAAAGAACATACCGCGTCTTAATTATTCATATATCCGTTCAGAATCGTTCACTCAATTGTGTATTTCGTTTGAAATACGTTATTTGTTATAGCAAGACAAACCCACAATAGCATGGTTATATATGAAGTTATACACGTTTGAACAGCTTCCGTTTTGGTTGTTGGGAATGGGTCAATGCCGTGGTGTAATGGTTGGCATGCGGACCTCTCAGATGAGCAGGCGGGATGGTCGGCCCAGTCATATGTCGCTATGTGGCCTTGTTTTGACTTCGAATTGGAACGAGAACAGGAAATGGACAGAAGGCCGCCTCATACTTAAAGTGAATTCGTTTCCGTCAGGGCGGCGCGGTGGCGCAGTGGTTAGCGCTGACGCCTCACAGCAAGAAGGTCCCGGGTTCGAATCTCTCGGCTCGGGTGCCTTTCTGTGTGGAGTTTGCATGCTCTCCCCGTGACCGCGTGGGTTTTCGCCGGGTACTCTGGTTTCCTCCCACAGTCCAAAAGCATGCTCCTGGATAGGTTGTTTGGCTCGCAGACTAAAATTGTCCCGCAATGCCCGGCGATGGACTGGCGTCCCGTCGTCGGGTGTATTCCTGCCTTACGCCCTGTGTTTCCGGGATAGGCTCTGGCTCGCCGTGACCCTATATAGGATTAAGCGGTTTCAGATAATGAGATGAGATGAGACGTTTCCGTCAGCAGTGCAAAATATGCACCTCATATTCACTTTAAACTAAACAGTGTAATTAAATGCCTGACAAACCTTATCCATTTTTCGCTTCATATATGGTGTTCTTACTTTTGGAACACACATTTGTTTACTGAACACACTGGCTCACTAAAAGTGGACAGTAAGGACTAAATAGATACTCAAATTAAAAACATTTTTAAATCTCCTCACCCATAAATATATCTAGACCATATACAAGGTTCGGAAATGTAAAACAATTGCAAGTATACCTTCGATCCCTGTGACCCTTACAGTTTTCTAAGAGAGCGTCTCTAATCCCGTTGAAGTGATAATTGGTTCCAAGACTTCACTGCTATATTGACTATGCATTAACCTCAACAATTCTAAACAATGTAATATCCAAACAACATTTAAAAGTTTTGCTGATATAAGCGAGTTGCTTTAATTTGTACATTTTAGATTATTGAGGGTGCTATTAGCAATATTCTATTAACAATGTACATCAATTAGTGGCTCTTAACAGTCGCTAATAAGTAGCTTCATATGCCAATTTAAAAAACGATAATCAATAATCATTGTAACATTTCAATCATTAGGACCAAAGGACTAAAGCTCAGCCTCCGCCTTTAATCTACCTTATCTCTCTGGCCTTTATGTGCTGTGAAGCAGAATCACACTTTACCTATTATATAAACATTTCCTTGTAAGCACACGCTTTTGTTGACGGATGTGTTGAGTTTTAGGCAGCCAGATGCTGCCAGTTCGATTCCATCTCCCGCTGACAGTTACAGCAACGGGACACGTTTCCGAAACACGCCACCCTCGCTACCCTGGGCAGTATACGTGGATCCACCACAATTAGTCGATCGGCAGGTCACAGTATCGGAGACTATGGGTACTCCCAGCTCTTCCAAAATCACTGGTCATTAATTATGGAACAGAGAGAGAGAGGGTTTTCTGGATCTTCCTCTAGTGGAGGTTCTTCCTGCAGTAGAGGCACAAGCAAGCAATTACAGGGCTGCATCTTTGTGCTTTAACCTCTTTACCCGTTAATAACACTTTCATACTCTTACAACTAATGTCAGAGTCTGGTGTCTATAACGATCATTTGCAATAGGTGGCAAGGTTTGTAATTTCCGAAATAAGCTATTGTATAACCTTCAGAAATTTGATCATATGTGGGGTAAGAATTTCCCTCAAGAGTTGCTCTTTAGGGATAGACGTTCTGAGCATTCCTCCTCCTTCTCTTTGCTTCAGCACCCACGATGGAGGCATCATCAGGAGTCTTGAGAGTAATTCTAAGCCACTTTTTTCCCATACGTCATGTTTTATAATCAAGAATAACATTTAGTTGCACGTTGAACTAGATTTGAAGTCACTCCTCGAAAATATAGAACTGTGCAAGCACTGCTTGTGATATGAATAGGTGGTTGCTTGGGCATTTATTCAATTTTTAGTAAGTCAGCTAACAATGGGCAGTATATAATTTTGCGCAATTGGTGATTTAATTGGGGCTGCTGGAGTCCTCACCAACACTCCCATCCACGATCACATATCCCCAGTGCTGGCATCTCTCAAGTGGCGACCAGTCAAATATGGGATTGAAATTACGACCCTCTTTCTCATCTATAAGGCTCTCACTGGCGCTGCTCCGATATACATCCATGACCTACTTCAGGCACTCTCCTCAACACGACAACCTCGATCCTTTGATATGGGTTTGCTGCATGTGCCTAGATTCGACAGGTGACAGATCTTTTCTCGCGTGCTGCTCCCAGACTCTGTAACTCCCTTCCATTGGAAATGTGGTTAGCTGAGACCTTGAGCATCTTCAAATCCCGTCTTGAGAATCACTTGTTCTATAAGGCCTTGAAGCCCTCTGGCCAAGACTGTTGATGCTGCTCACTGTTGTGTGCTTGGATGATGGCACACTATTGACCTGTGCCTGCTCAGGAACACTTCTTCCTTCATTTAGTTGTTTTAACAATTATTTTATTTGATATTTGATATCCTTCATTGATTTAGTCATTATTATACTTGATTGATCCAGATAATGTTGACATGCCATTCTCTCCACAGCTCTGTGCAGTGCTTTGTGACCAACGGGTTAAAGAGACTTTATAAATGCAAATATTATTATTATAATTACAGCTAAGAAGCTGGTGCACACTGGAACAAGAACACTCACAATAACATATGTGGACATTGTGTGTTAGTAACAAGATTTAACAATATGTTCCCTTAGTATGACACAAAACATCAACTACCAACTCCTCAAGTGTTGAGAAAACAGACTTGCTAGGAAGGCAGTTGCTAGTCTGCAGCGTGACGCATTTTGGTGTATGACGATCATTTAGGTTCATTGGGAAGCCGTATCACTAGTGAAATATTATGGGTCAATTGAAACTTGCAGCAACAAGATGAAAAATAAATAATATTAATTAGTAGCATTTGGTATTGCCTCCTTGAGACCAATCCTCGGCATCTAGTCCAGCTCGAGGACATTTTCTCAGCTTTCGTCTTTGACCATGGCCTTAGCAGCATTACCTCAATTCGAAGGCTTCGAGACACCAGCCTTGAGGCTGGTCTCGGCCCAGAGGATCTGGTCATGATACTGACCTCAACCAAAAAGCTCCCAGCCCTGGCATCAGCTTGAGCTTGGGCAGTGGGTTTGGGGCTTTTAACTTTACCGTCATAGATCCTGAATCGAAGAACTACAATTTGTTCTGCCGTTAAGATACAGGCACTCTTGTTTTAAAAAGTGGCTTAAATTCCCATATTGACTTAAAAAAATGATTTTCTTTCCAAAGATAGTTTGTGTAAGTCGTCATTAAATGTAGATTATAACTACCCTCTTTGGCAAGTAATTGTTATTACCAAACCGTGTATACAAAGAAGTTTGCTTTTATTATTAATATATATGTGTATTATTATTATTATGGAAAAAACCCAATGAACTTGCAAGCTCTACATGTGTGATTCCTCCAATACAGCAAACCTTCAAAGATTTCAATGCATTGTTTATCTTATTCAAATTGGTGTACATTTTTTGTCAAGGCACAGTGGTGCAGTGAATAGCGCTGCTGCCTCATAGCAAGAAACCCTCGGTTCAATTCCTGGCTCGAGTACCTTTCTGTATAGCGTTTCCATGTTCTCCCGTGTCCGGGTGGATTTTCTCTAAGTATTCCGGTTTACTAA
This sequence comes from Mordacia mordax, assembly GCA_036362905.1. Lineage (NCBI taxonomy): Eukaryota > Metazoa > Chordata > Hyperoartia > Petromyzontiformes > Petromyzontidae > Mordacia > Mordacia mordax. The sequence continues at coordinate 21,148,452 of JAZEWT010000006.1, read as the reverse complement.
CACACTACAAAGATATGCAGCCTGGGTTCATTGTCCTAACTAAGTTGCCCCGAGTGCCCAGACATGTTGTAACTCGCTTTCTGCTCCGTTGGAAAACTGCAAGACAAAACTACACCGTTCAAACGATGCCTTCCAGCTCAAATATCAACCGACTGACTCGTAGAACTTATTACATCACTATATTTATGGTTTTATAAACACGAATTCTTGGTCGCAGGTGCGATGGGAAAAAATGGCACCTCTTTGGAATATATTGTTAGTAAATCGTAGTGTTTGTCCACGCAAACATCCGTCGCGCGTGGCAGCATAGTGGGTCCAATGAATGAGGAATATGCCTCCAAACTCCCAACAGGACAACTGTGGCCTTTTTAGCAAGCGTGGTTTATTCAAATAATTGAGCATTTTCTATGGAGAATGTTAATGCCCTTCAGTGAGTTGATGATTGCTTCCAAAAGCTGCTCTTTCGCGATAGCCAGATAGAGCCGCTTTTGGAAGCAATCATTATGCATTGAGCCATGAAAACCTGCATCGGTATATTTAGTGGGTTGGCCTTTATTGCAATATTCGCGTTTAATTATCATGCAGGCTTGAACTTTTCGAACTTTATTTCATGCTTTAGGCATTACTGAGCATAGACACGTGTGAGCTGGAGATTAACCACTAGTTGGTAGTGTTCCGTCATGTGTTTACAGTGGTAGTTGGTTGGATGTTATTTGTTTTCACGTTTGTCAACAGTGCAGCAAAACAGTCAAAACAAAAACAGACTATCCCAGTGAAAAATGTTATGTAAGATAAAAATCAGTACTCAGCATTCATGCTTTTGCTTGTGCCAAAAGATAAATGTCTAAATGACTATGTTTGTTACTGCTTTCCAAAGTTGTTCTTTAGAGTTAGCCGTGTCGAGCGCTCTCTCCCTATTTCACGACGTTTCACCTCCGACTTTGGAGGCATCCTCAGGCATACTAAGATTAAGTAAAAGGTGAGTGCTGTATGTCTCCTGACTGACTTGTCCGCATTTCTTTAATCTTGTGCAATCCCTTATTTCTTCCCAGATCTTTTCCGTGAGTCCTTTGCGAGCATCTCGTCGGGTATTATTATTCTCATAATAAATATTGCAGCAATAAAATGTGCAACAAGATTGTAGGAATATTTACACATTTTACAATGTTTACTCAACAAGAAAATGTTAAAAAATTGAATGTACTGTGCAACACAAGTCACAAGTTAATGCTTTGGATTCATATGTTAGTGAAGTTATTTTTTAAATGAACGGTTACTTAAGGGTTATACAAGAGAATCCCCGATGGTAATAAATACATCTAAGACCAAATTAAAAATTTAAATTTCTAATTGGCTCTGATTCCTTGTGGTTCAATGTTCTATAGAAGTTATATTTTTAATATGGCACAATGTTTTTGAGCACAAAACTGTTTCGGTAACTGAAGGATGAAACAATCAAACACAATTAGCTACTGATTAAAACATGAGCCAAATCAGACACGAAGAGCCCTAAATTATGTCATCACAAAAATATAAATAATTCAATTATTATCAGTGCCCTCTTAATGCTATGCATGGTTGTGGTGAACTGGAGCCTAGCTGTGCAGACCCAGGGCACAAGGCAGGACTATACCCAAGATAGGAAGCCAGTCCATCGCAGGGCACTGGGGGGCAAGATCATCATCAATGAACCTACGCAGGAGCGTGTCTTTGGACTATGGCGGAAGCAAAATATTAAACAAGAGCCACCTGGATTGTCAGAATGTGGTGATGACGTCGACGTTTACAATTTTCATTGTATTTTTTTTCAATAAATGTTTACTACATGGTTAATATGACAACAATGCATATCAGACCATTAAGGAATATTCCGACTGGTCTTCAGCATTGACTCTATACGTGATATATAATGAAAGTGATACGAAAATTGCAACAAAAGCTCATTGTACAACAATCAATGCCTTGCTTGTGCATCTGGAAAAGATACTAACCTGATGTGTTTTCGTAAATACGTTTTAAATGTAAAAAGTATCGAGTAGTATTTGTTATCTCTAATGAGATTCCTATCTTTGCAATGAATATACAGTATTTCATTCACGTGGGATTAATATACATGCACGGATATGTGCAGTAATCTAGGATAAAACATATCAACATGTTTTTTTTTTAAGTTAAAATATTGCAATAAAGTCCAGATGCTTTATAAATGTAGGCAATGTTTGCCTATTCCATTTGTCCTTTAACAGTGCACCAACATTTTAAAATATCAACTAACAATCAATACGTGCAGCATTTTCCTGCCCTAAATAATAATGAACGTGTGAGTGCAGCGATGGCCCGCTCGACAGAGGCTCTTTCGAACGTGGATCGATGGACACTTTAAAACGATATATTTTTTTAAATCACTTTCCATCGCAACTTTCTTGGAAACAGGAACACATCTGCAGAAGCAGCCCAGGAATACCTGCCCTTAGCACCAAAGCCACACGTTCAGTACTCCAGCAATACTCTCGCAGATTTCTAAATTTCAAACGCCACGGTCAAGCAACGAGTGCAACCTAACCACGTGACCATCCCATATGCGTTCGTGGACCACGTGAATAGTTTGAGATGCCTGTCATAAGGTGTGGAAATTTGGGAACCTCACTTGATGTATTGTCTGCGAGTGCAGGGTTGCCACTGCAGGCGGGTGTGTGTTATCCTTGCTTGCCGCACTAACATGGATCTGATGTTAACCTTACCAAATATTTCAGAAGGAGCTTAACAAACATCCAAAAACGGACAGTGCTAAATGTCTTTACTTAGGAAGGATTATTGATTTATATGAATTACAGCAGTGTGTAGTGCATTACAACTAACTTCCATTTAATTACAGTGGCCCTTATGAATATTTTAACAACGTTTAAATGAGTACTAATGAATGAATGACAAAGTTAACTGGAGTATAATAAAACATTACACTAGGCCAAACCCTCAATGAATCTCTAGTCCTCAACAATGACTTAGAAAATTATTCTCAATGCAATGGAAATGATGCCGCATTGTAGGACATGGCAGTTATCAAACCAAAGAACAAGATGAACTTGCAGAGACGTTTTACTGCCACGTACACATTGATCATCATGCTGACATGTGTGCCAATTGTATATTGGGTATAAATGACGTTTATACCGTCTCGTGTTAGTGAACATTTCAAAGGCAGCTCCAATCAGCGTGCTCATAGTCAAGAACTAGAGCACATTACCATTTATTAAAAGTCCGCCTGTATGTTGACAAAACGATACATTTCGCACCACGACTAACATTGAATTTGAAGTTGGCCTTTTTTTCCATTTCCAGAAGTACTTCAGTTCCAAAAAATCTCTACATATAATTTTCCTACAGATATTCAATATTTAAAAAGTGTTTCCGCGGTTAGTTAATTAATAGATCATTTCAAGGCAGTCAGCAACACGTTCTTCATACAGGTTTCATTTATCATCCCCCTGGGGTAAATGAAGTGTGTCAAGTAAACCCTGATTATGCCTCGGAAAGAGCAGCTCTTGAGAAAAAAACCCTCATGTGTGGAGCTGTGAAAACCCACATCAACACAATAACGATTACATTTTGAACTGACAATGGGGATGAGTTTCACCCAATCGCTCGTGAGAAGGGAAAAAAGTTCAGGTTGAAATGAAAGCCCTGTCTTTAGGTTCCTCTGGCCCATGTCACACATCCCGAAAATCCCCTGAGCCCCCATGCATCCTCTACACACAGATCTTTACAGAACGTTCATAAGTCCCTCTTCCTCCTTCGTTCCTGCCAAATCTCCCTCCTCCAGCCCTCAAACAATCCCCCTCTCTGCCTTCTCCCCAGCTTCATTCGCGTTGCCTCTATTTATCCAATCAATTTGAGATGTGTCTCCATGTCCTCGCATAACCCGAACATGTCCCAACACCAGCCTTCCTCGGGCCTAGCGTCATCGAGACAAACAAGTAGCTCGTCTACTTATCCAGAGGACTCCCGGACGGCTCAAACAGTTCCTTTAGGTTTTTACAGCTTGTTGTATAAGAATTTCTCTTAACAGCTGCTCTTTCGGGATGAACGTGTCACGAAGGAGAGAGGCGGAGCAATCAGCGGGACTAATCCCGAAAAAGGTGCATCTAAGAACACGTCTCACTAGAAATTAATCAAACGTCATAAACGTATTAAAACATTTATCTTTGTTATTGCCGGTTTAAATGTCCAGTATTCAGGTTAACTCAGGTTAGTCGGTGACCGACCCAACGGTGGGAATATCGGGGAAAATTCTTATAGTTAAATAATTTTCCTGATACCAACCTTCTTTATTCACAGGGTCTTCTAATCGTATTTGCCTGGAACCTTCCCGTAGACCTGTTGATCAAGGAATGCTCCAGCAGGAGTGCTGGGCTCCCGGTCACATATCTGTGGAGCTTATTGGAACACGCAAACCCCTCCACCGTGATAGTTACAATCAATAAAGGTTTCATCATTTGTTCTTTATATTACGATGATTCTGACCCACTCTGTCATCTTACACAGCACGTAGGATGATGTTGTGGATATTAAGTGGAGTAGTGTGGCAGTCGTGAGCTTCATTGAAACTCAAAGGGTACCCTAGTGATGAGTGGTGAGGGTGAGGGGAGTTAATGACTGGCGTGTCAGGTGAACGTGCCAATGTCTCGTTCTCCTATCTGTAGCACGGGCTTTTAAAGTGAGAGCAACGCTGCTTGCATGAAATCAAATATTAACTGCATTATGAAAACTTTTTATCAAATAGTTCAGGCTATTGACATAGGAGTAATACATTTGGCATATAAAATCTTCACCTTTATATCTTTTATTGTTGCTGTTTTTAACGAAGTTGTTCGATGGACAAACAGGAGAGATGCCACAACTGACTTGTCCAATCGTACTGCTGCTGAAATGCAGCAGTTGTGCTGTGAGCCGCTGCTTGTGAAGCTCTACATTTTACTCTCATTGAGATGCAATGAATGTCTTTTACCAAAAATAAATCGTAGCCACAGGTTGCCAATTTACATTAAACATAAGACAGCAAAGCAAAATATGACCCGGGCTGAAATTTGTCAGAACTTGCCTTCATAAACACTTTAAATCTAATTGAGTACAATTTTTAAAACATCTAAAGCTATTTTGATCTCTGATCAGATGAGGGTATAAATGGCTCCATTGAAACAACATCAAAAAGGTTATACTTTAAACAAGATCTATTAAATTACATTAAACATTAAAGTTTGCAAGTCTTGGAAACGCTTTACAATAACATTGCGATAACATTACAAAATGTAAGTACCTGTCCTTTAAAAATACATGAACACATGAAAAAGCAGTTTCATGAAAACACGTTTCACACAAAAACGATTTCACAGGACATGCTATAATTGAATAAATAGTTTCAGATGTCGAAAACTCCTTGTTCAATGTGCAAAGCTACAATATTTTAGTTCCATATATTTTTATACTGCTAAAAGGGATTTTTACTGGACCAAATAATCTGGAATGCATCCGATACTTTCAGATAGCAAAAGCTCAGCCGATTTGAGCCTGGAAAACACGTGCATTGGTGACCAGTGTGTGCATGACAGACACCTGTGCAGACTATGGTATGTTGTTGTCAGCACAGCAGGCTGCTGATCAGAAAAAGCTTGGTTGTACTGTGCTTGTTCTGTACCTCCCACCTTCACCAACCCACATTAATAATATTTGCATTTCTAAAGCACCTGTCACCTGATGGTCACAAAGCGCTGCACATTGCTATGGCGAGAACGACATGGAAAATAATGATGATAAATCAATTAAGGACATCAAATAAACAAAAATAATTGTTAAAACAAATAAAGAAAGAAGTGTTCCTGTGCTGGTCCCGGGTTCGAATCTCTCGGCTCTGGTGCCTTTCTGTGTGGAGTTTGCATGCTCTCCCCGTGTCCGCGTGGGTTTTCGTCGGGTACTCCGGTTTCCTCCCACAGTCCAAAAGCATGCTCCTGGATAGGTTGATTGGCTCGCAGACTAAAATTGTCCCGCAATGCCCGGCGATGGACTGGCGTCCCGTCGTCGGGTGTATTCCTGCCTTACGCCCTGTGTTTCCGGGATAGGCTCCGGCTCACCGTGACCCTATATAGGATTAAGCGGTTTCAGATAATGAGATGAGATGGGGTGTTCCTGTGCAGGTATGAGTGACATGATCAATAGCTAATCTCTCCGTATGCAGCAGATGCACTGCTGCCTCGTGTTCTCTCTTCTTTGTAGCTAATGTTATCATAGTTTGCTCGTTGTCCACTTCTTCACAGTTGCTGCAAGGGATGCAATACACGACTTCTGTCTCTAACGGCAGTCTGTCTTTGGGTGATTTGAGTACGTCCTGTATCTTCTGATGAGTTGAAAAGACCGTTTTTATCTTGTATTTCTCAATATATTTAATGAATTTGTTGGTGGTGCCTTTCACATGTGACCGATAAACACGGCTATCCCAGAGGAGCAGTTTTTGGAAGCAATCATGATGCATCGAGCCTTGAAAACCTACATCAGTACATTTTTCCATTGTTGAAATGTCGGCCCAAAATAGTTTTAGGGAGCTGTCTAGAGCTTTCTTAAGTCGAGAACCTTCCAACAGCAGTGGTGTGAGAAGGTACAGTAATTGCACGGGGCTGCATCTTTATATTGGTCGAAAGTCAGCAGTAAGAATAGCAGGAAGTAATTTGCCCCATCTTGGGAAAGTGGAATATTCATGGCTCACAAGGCTGCCATTGCAGATGGGTGCTACCCTATTGCTTGTCTGAGCAGGCAGCCACTATGGCTATGGTCTGTTGTGTATTGTACATGGCATAATGAATGTACTGCAGGGGGGGGGGGGCTTTACAAAGGTATTACCTCCCAACTGTGTAAAACTATTGACTTATATTGCTCTAATGTGGCCCGGCTATAGTGCTATGCCAATGCAGCGAGCAGCTTTCTCCTCTCACAGATTGTCCACGATTCAGTAAGCATAGCAGGGTCAATTTTCCATTTCTTCCTCATCCATTATTGACACCCCCTCCCATCCCAGATCACATTTTCCTTATCCCAGGACATATAGAAGAAGTGCCAATTCACATTGGCTGGGCTAAAAGCACATTTAAGAATTGAACTTTTGAACCCCCACATAGTGAAAGACAAAGAGCTAAAAAAACGCAACAATTTCATTCTATACAATTTTAAAGGCGCAGAGAGTGTTCATTAGACACCCGCTGTGTGCACTTAACCCGAGTGCCCCGCGATTAGAGAAGGTGGATTAAAAACAATTACACGACGAAATATTACTGCATTCGCTTCACATTTTTGTCAATGTAAAATGCAGGACAATTCGCTTAGTATCTTACACCCCACCATTATGCAAACGATAAATAGATTTGGCAGAAAGATTCTTTACATTTGTATACATTGTAGATTACATTTGAAGTCAACCACTTCATATGCAGCACCACTCCTATTGATTAGTGCTATATAAGCTGTAATTATTATTACTCATCTGATCTCATTTTCAGAAACTCCTTAGTCCTGTACTGGGTCACGGTGAGCTGCAGCTTATCCCGGCAGACACAGGGCGCAAGGCAGGGATATACCCACGATGGGACGCCAGTCCATCACCTTGCACTGCTGGCAATTTAGTCTGCAAGCCAATTAACCTATGCAGCAGCATGTTTTTGGACTGTAGGAGGAAACCGAAGTGTCTGGCGAAAACCCACGCGGACACGGGGAGAGAACATGCAAACTCCGCACAGAAAGGCACCCGAGCCGAGATTCGAACCCGGGTCCTTCTTGCTGTGAGGCGACAGCGCTACCCACTGGGCCACCGTGCCGCCCAATTATTATTACTCATTGTGTTAACTAGCCATACATTTTTGTTATCTGAGCAGATGGTAACATTGGTTAAAGTATTCAACTCACAAGATGCCACTGGCGTCAATAAATTAAGTACCACCAATCGCATGAAAAGTACTTCATCTCATCAGAATATCAGATACTAGCAGAATATCAGTCCTTGCATGGGTGACCACCGTGCATGACCTAGGCATTATTGATGCTATATGTTTGATCCCATGTTATGGGTAGCAGAGCGTAGAGCAGCAAAAATACATTGTTGTGATATACTTCTATGCTATCGTATCTTTGCTCCCCGCTTTCACCAGCCCTCACAAACGAGTGTGGTCAAATAAGGTCAAATAACCCCCACAATCCAGAGGGCGTAAAGGAGGCACTTATCCAGCAGATTAGAAAAAAAAACGAGCGCACATGTGGGAAGTCAACTTCTTAAGGCGAGATTGACCACTGCCGTTATTGGAAACTTAAATTCCATCCGATGCTTCAGCACTGATAATGAAGTTAACGATAGATCATGACTTCTTTCAATAGACGCCTTATTATTATGGACTTGCTGAAGTAAATACGTGTACGCACATGTTTTGTACAAGTACATCATATTGCTGGGCAATTTAAAAACGATAAAAAAATATATACTGACGTGTTTTAGTTCATTGTTTAGTAATAGCTTGTGCATTACTGTCAACGCAGCATAAGCAAGTAATTTATTTAAGATGGCTAAATGTGTCAATAGATGCTTAAACAATGGATACGTGACATTGTGGCTGTACAGGCAAGATAATGATAGATTGGAATGTAAACAGATTGCAATGATTTGATGGGCAAAGCGCTACACTTAAATCGAAACGTGATAACATTGATATATTGAAGTTCATATTTTCAAACGGTACCATTAGTTCATTATGTTAAATGCTGTTTCTGGCCACACTGTTTTTTCTAAATCGTGCCGTGTTTCCGCGTACGCGTGTTGAGAGAGAACGGCGGTTCCTTTCCCCATTAAGAATCGATTCACAGCCGGTGACAGGGCGATGGCCATAACCGCAGCTGAGAGCTCAGTGGCATGCTGTAACTCCAACGACGTGGATAGTTTAGCTGGACGGGAATTACCACGGAGCATCCAGCCATATATAGCTTTATGAATCACAAAGTGCAGTTTGCTCTGTGCGGCGACGTTGACTCGATAAGCAAACAACAAAATCTCCTTCCAAGAGCCAAAGGTTTCTTGGAATGAATACCATAAGTCAGCTCCATTTACAATCTTGTAAAAAATAAATTACTAGCACCGCTTCTTATTATCCTTGTGGTGCCAGAGTCGGTTTATTAAGCTCTGAAGTCACTATGGTGCTTAACCTGATTTACTCATGCGTAGAGTAATAACAGCTACAAACCAAAATGTGGTCTCAAAATTACCTTTATGATCACTGTACATTCAGCATCTTTGGTGATGCATTTTGGCTCAAGATAATGATGTCCATGCTAGCAAAGCCATAAGCAGTATTTCAAATATTTAAAATTATGGTACATCTGCCCTGAGCTCAGTGGGATGTTCATAATCCTGCATATGCAACCTTTCCTTTCATTACACTTTACTCTCTTTGTTTTGTCTGTTTTTCTTAGTTCTGTAGGGATATAACTTGCATGTTATTATTTTTACAGAATTCTTCCTGTGATCGTTTTTTCTAATAATAAAATGTATAATGCCTTGTGCAAATGGCCTACTATTGCCGACTATTGGGTGGGTGACTTTGCTTGCTTCATTTACTTGCATCACTGCCGACCTGCGCCTGCTCGGGAACATTTACCCCTTCCTTGTTTGCTGAACAATTAGATTTTTTATCGCGCATTTTTTTCAGTTGAACTGTTCAGATGTTGTTGTTGTTGTTGCTGACATGCCCACTCTCTCAACAGCTCTCTGCAGCGCTTTGTGACCCTCGAGTGAAAAGCGCTCCAGGAAATGCAATTATTATTATTTATATATTATCTATCGTCAGTATTTGTTTTCAATTTGCTGTTAGATAAAAATTTATTATTTTAATAATCCTTGATTTGCCCAAAATACAAACATTTGAGGTTTGGCTAATTCAATTCTAGATATATTGCTAATTGTGTTTAAAGGAACTGGAATGTAAAACCAAGCACATCAGAAGCTGAAATTGAACACCGCACACAGCATAGGGTAGTAACTGAGTTTTAATTTGGCCATAAATGATTCTATAATGGCATTATATTGCTTGCATAGCATGTACTTGATTATGATGTGATTATAATGCAATTAGCATGCCTGCAAAGCTACAAATTGCTCATTCGTATACAAATACCCAATAGGTATTGAAGCAAATAACATATGGCCAGATGTATTTATTGTTTGAGAAACCGTGTCGATTGAAAATAAAGTCAGTTACAAAGGTGTTGGGAGGTTTTATTTGTTTATATTGCGTTTGTAATGGTTTGTACTGTGGCATGAAAGTGCCGTTTGGAACGCTCACACATAGTTTAGCCACGCACCAATTGTCTGCCTCATGAACTGGAGTTTTTGTTCGTACTGCATAAAGAATTGATTTAAACAAAATAACGCTCACTCGAAGCCTTTCTTTTTCCACTTGATGGTTTATTCCCAGAGATTGACTTGAAGTTGCTGATGAATGCGTGTGTTGTTTTGTGCATGTGTTTGCGTATTCCACGTTTGTGTATTTTATACTTCTTACGTGTGCGTGTTTCCTCCCACAGTCCAAAAGCATGCTGCTGCATAGGTTAATTAGCTCGCAGGCTAAATTGCCCCGCAGTGCCCGGCGATGGACTGGCGTCCCATCGTCGG
>JAZEWT010000006.1:21108352-21121260 GCA_036362905.1 Mordacia mordax | reverse complement strand
CCGTCGTCGGGTGTATTCCTGCCTGTGTTTCCGGGATAGGCTCCGGCTCACCGTGACCCTATATAGGATTAAGCGGTTTCAGATAATGAGATGAGATGAGAGTCCCATTGGCAAGCACGACTGGGTACACGGGCTACGTGACGTCACGTAGCTCGCATCCCAGCCACCGCATGCCCAAGCAGTTACTGTTTGGTCAAATAGAGGGGACTAAATGGGTGCGGCACGGACTGGAGAAGAGATGGACTGATGTGGCACAGGAAGACCTGGAGCTGAGTGGACTTGCTGAAGACTGGTACCAGCGGTGTCAAGAATGACCTGTATGAGGATGATCGTGAAGGACGCTACGTTGTTGTTGGGAGGGCGATCGCCCTGCAACAACAACAGATGTCTATCCCATTACCTTCGACACTTCACGTGTCTTAAAGTGCATTTGGCCTGGCAGTTGGTGGCGGTTGGCGGTTTCTGTTGTGTATTAGCTCGTCACCTGTTCTGCAGAGCAAATCCAGCCCGAAATTAGTACCTCGTGCGATATGTAAGCATCAACACTGCAGCGTCCTGGCTGCCAACCCCTCGTGTACCGTGCAACCGTGCAGGCATTTATGGGTTTTCACTAACAGCGATGTTGATTTCATTCACAACCACGGCTGTGATATCCGAGTGTAATAATTATCCAAAGTAACATCACCATCATCACTTGACCCTACAGTCTTCCGAGGCTCTGCGCGAAATCTGTATGTTTTGTGTATACGCATGAGTAAAATGTGTATTTACGCACGATTATGTGCACGTGTGCGAATATGTACTAATGTGTACGCGAGTATATATTTACATATGCGTGCTTGAGTGCACCCACGTGTGTGTGTGGTTTATCACCCTGACTTGATTTATATGGCCTGTCTTTCTGCACGGAGCTCAGGCTTGCTTTACGTGCTCCTCAGCGAGTCTGCTTTGCCTCTTGGGATGGCCATACTTCTCTGCACTACCCGTGTACAATTAGTACACTGAGCTCAGCCATCCTGTCCGAAGGACAATGCTGCATTGTTCCCTGATCAGGGATATTACGTGAGCCTGCCTTTGCCATTATTCTGCCTTGCAACGCACACCTTGGATATTGCCCTTGGCCAGGGTCACGGCCACTCATCTATTGGAATTTGTCCAAAATTAAGGGGAGGTTGATGAAGCCCTAATGGTAATGGTGTCATCGTGTTACTGCTCTATGCTGAATTGCGGGCTCTCTTGCTCATCGCCGGGTGTATTCTTAGCTCCTGCCTCTGCTAGTGATATGTTGACTGTGAAACGCAGGCCGTCAATTGGACACCAATCCTCCAACCCGCTCCTTGTCTTTGTCAGGGAGTATAATGGGGCCTCGCTGGATTTCTAGGGTGATCTTGTGAGTGCATCCCTCTCAGGTATGCTGAAGTACTCTTCAGAGACAATGCAATACCTCAGGAATGGACTCAAATTAGAAAATATTGATTTTTTAAAAGTAGATTATTTTTTCACGATGAACCTCAAGTACGTTTATTGTGGTTCCAGAATCTTTGTTACAAGTTAAATTACTGACATCTCGAGTAAAATGCCTGGGGGATTTTTGAATGTTGGCCGCTAACATTTTAATAGGGAACAAGTGCCCAATGTACTTGAAGGATTTGGAGAAAATCTCAACTTACTGCTAATGAATGTTGCAGGTACATCTCACAGGCAATTCAACGTTTGCTTCCGGTGCTTGTGGATGTTTTTTTGACAATTTTTAAAATATGGCGATGGCCCTCTTTGAAAACGTAAACCTCGGTGTTATGTACCATGCAACGATTTAGCCATTTAAAATGTAGCCACCAAGTGGGTAGTTAACACCAAAGGATTAGAAGAATGGCTATCACAAAATAAAGCACTGCGTTCAATTCGTGATAATGAGTTTTTGTTTAGTGAAACGCAAATCGTTTACAATTCACACAATGTCCCCTTGTCATCTGCTGCCACTGACACAGAATGCAATTAATTGGGTCAACATAACACTTAATAATATTAATGGCCTATTTCTGTAGGTAAGTCGTGATCATTAAAGTGCAAGTAAATACTCATTCATCAGTCACAGTGCCAGCACCCACCTAGCACCGTGTCACTCAATGTCTCTGCTCGTTTGTACAGAGATGGCTGCAATGGTCCCAGGGAACAAGAGTCCCAGACAGCGTGGCTAATGAATGTAAAGTAAAAGGTGGTGTATGGTAGCAATGGCGCTTGGTGAATGCTATGCTAATGAGCCTGGGATTGTTAACCCCTAAAATGACAATGACCTCAATATACGGAGGCTGAAATGTAATCACTGAAAGGCTGCATTACATATTTTCAATTCTTCTGGAACATGTTTCTCAAGCGCTATCTATCTAAATGAATGCGTGTCTGGTCTGTCTATCTATGTACTCCATAAGTGTTAGTCTTACACCAGGAGGGCATTTCAGATTTAACAATGTTCTCTAAATTTATTATCTGTAGGCTGATGTACTTTGATAAATAAACCTTAGTCTCTAACAGATCTTTTGAAAATCAGCATAATTGTATTTACTTTTTAAAAATGTTCAGCCTGGATAATGCAGAAGTTATTTATTGCTAATAAAGTCGAGTGTATGGAGACATATCCAGTCGGATGGTGAATGGGTGTTATTACAATTGAAAGTTCAAATCCCAGAAGAGTGTCAGCTTTTCCCATAATTCCTTCGGGGTCAATAAAATAGCCACCACTTTTGTAGGAATCCAACAGTGGTTGTCCTGTGGGATTTGATCTTGCAACCTTCCAATTGCAGGATAATCTCTCCAAGAGACCGGTCGACTTTGGCAATATGGGGATTTCCACCATTGGCTCATGACCGCTGACTAAGTCCAGCATTGCCCACAACAGATATATCGATTCACCTCCCCGGAAATTCACAACCATAGATTTAAACATTTCATCCGATTCATACCGTCTCACTCGTATACTTCTATTTGTTTATGTTACCATTTTACAGTTAACTGGATTGCATATATGTGACAATCGTTTACAATTAGACGCGATTTACATATAATTGCGAATAATATTATTTGATGCGGGACGGCACGGTGGCCCAGTGGGTAGCGCTGTCGTCTTGCAGCAAGAAGGTCCCGGGTTCAAGTCTCGTCTCGGATGCCTTTCTGTGTGGGGTTTGCATGTTCTCCCCATGTCCGCGTGGGTTTTCACCGGGCACTCCGGTTTCCTCCCACAGACCAAGAAACATGCTGCTGCATAGGTTAGTTGGCTTGCAGACTAAATTGCCCGCAGTGTCCGGTGATGGACTGGCATCCCATCGTGGTTATATCCCTGCCTTGTGCCCTGTGTTTGCCAGGATAGGCTCCGGCTCACCGCGACCCTGTGCAGGATTAAGCGGTTCTGACAATGAGATGAGATGATTTGATGCCACTACAATGAGAGTGAGAATCAGTTGTAATCATTGAATGAATGCATCGCAACACGCCTGCTGTCCACAACTTGTTTTAGCATTGAGACACTTTGGATTTTTTTTTTAATCCGAAAGTGTAAGCGACCCCACTGTAGGTTTCTCAAAACGCCCCAGTAAGCCTCCAACGTATTAGACAAAACGTAGCAAAAGAGAGAGGGGGAGTACTCGACACGGCTATCCCAAAATAACTGATTTGGAAGCATTTGTCAACTTCCTTACTGTTGAACATTTTATTATTACTTTATCAACATATACCTGCTATGAACGGACACACTGTGCCTCATTGTCATCAGGGTGACCCCTCAGATCAACAAATCACATTTAGTTGTACAATCGTTAAAACAGCAATGTGACATTGTGAAAGCAGCAAATCTGTTGTACACCCGCAAGGTGTTTGTGACATGTTGTAGAAATAGCATATATGAAAAAAAAAGGGATGTGAACTCAACCTGCTGGTCTGCCTTGATGGTGTTATATTACTTTCACCAAACGGCACGAGAAGCACAAACGTATAACGAAACACCCAAAGAAACATTTGACTGATATGACAGCCAACATTCTTCTTCTTACGAGACTCTGGGCTTACCAGGCTGGTTCTATTCATGGCAAATGAGTAGTAGCGCCACTGTGCAGTATGACAAAAAAATACAGGGCGCAGAACAAGTCACTTTACTGAGAATAATGAATTCATTTTGTTAGAAATAATTTCTATTAGTTATGACAACATTTGTTCAGTGTCCTACATGTTGAATATACATGTTGCATGTTTCTACCACTGAACATCATATAGCGCGGCACTGTTCTACGTTATTCAACGTCTCTAACGCTTAGCGTATCAAATTATTATTCTCGGCAAAGCGACTTATGCAGCACCTTGTGCATTGCAAGCGTGTGCTTAGCACCAACCATGGAAATGGCTGCTCAGCATCGCTTGGATTGGGTATCTCATCTCATCTCATTATCTGAAACCGCTTAATCCTATATAGGGTCACGGTGAGCCGGAGCCTATCCCGGAAACACAGGGCGTAAGGCAGGAATACACCCGACGACGGGACGCCGGTCCATCGCCGGGCATTGTGGGACAATTTTAGTCTGCGAGCCAATCAACCTATCCAGGAGCATGCTTTTGGACTGTGGGAGGAAAACGGAGTACCCGGCGAAAACCCACGCGGACACGGGGAGAGCATGCAAACTCCACACAGAAAGGCGCCCGAGCCGAGAGACTCGAACCCGGGACCTTCTTGCTGTGAGGCGACAGCGCTAACCACTGCGCCACCGCGCCGCCCTGGATTGGGTATCTCAATGATAATCACTTGTCCTTTGTTCCATTGGGAACCCACTGGAGGCTGGGTAGCCTAGTGGTTAAAGTGCTCGTTAACCACCTGTGCAAATTTGCATAAGGTCAATGGTTCAATTCCTTCCGCCTCGGTAATTGCATTTGCAACATTACCAAAGCACACCATTCGCGAGTGAAAGTCGATTAATGACCCCGAAACACCGTTTGCACGAGGAGACTTTTGTGTTCTGGGGTCACATTCCAAGTTACAAAAAAAAAAGTATACATAGATACAATATGTGGGACAAAAGCTTCTCCTATGGAGAGTACTCGTCATTCCTAGAAACAATGTTTAATATCAGCGTTATTCTCTGCAAAAGCAAGCATGAAATTAAGTGAAAGATCAGGTACATGTGTGGCTTTCCCATTTGGCGTGTTGCATATAGAGTGGTGCTGCTGTTGTATAAATAACAAGCCACGCGCATAAACAGCACTGGCATGGTACAGGTCTCAAACACTTTGGTAATTATGCGCAGTGTTTGTGATGATAGAGCATTATGCTACCGATTTCCCACTTAACATATTTGCACTTAAAATTAACATTGTAAGCAGTCTTGTGCACTTAAAATTAAAATTGTAAGCAGCCTTTATGGCGGCACGGTGGCCCAGTGGGTAGCGCTGTCGCCTCACAGCAAGAAGGTCCCGGGTTCGAATCTCGGCTCCGGTGCCTTTCTGTGTGGAGTTTGCGAGTTCTCCCCCCGTGTCCGCGTGGGTTTTTGCCGGGCACTCCGGTTTCCTCCCACAGTCCACAAACATGCTGCTGCATAGGTTAATTGGCTTGCAGACTAAATTGCCCGCAGTGCCCGGTGATGGACTGGCGTCCCAGCCTGGGTATATCCCTGCCTTGCGCCTTGTGTCTGCCGGGATAGGCTCCGGCTCACCGTGATCCTGTACAGGACTAAACGGTTTCTGACAATGAGATCGGATGAGCAACCTCTAAAGTCCTGGTGTATTTTGTTGTTTGTTTAGCCGTGAGAGCCTACACAAAGAATATTAGCGACTGAATGAAAACCTCATGAGCCGCTCATTCAGGATAGCCATATCTATCGCTCCTCCACTCTCCTTCACGATGCTAACTTGTTGATGCATCCAACGTGGGAGGCGAAGCATTGTGAAGGACAGCGGAGAAGCGTTTAACACAACTATCCCAAAAGAACATCCCTTAAAAGTAATTCTAATACATCGAGCCATGACAACTTACACCGGCTAATTGAGCTAAAACCTATAAAGGAGTGCATATTCAAACTTTGTTGTGGGCATTGTATACTTTAATATCAAAGAAGCAAACTTAATGAATAATAATTACACTTACAGAGCGTTTTTCACCCGAGGGTCGCACAGCGCTGTACAGAGCTGTGGAGAGAACGGCACAGTCAGCAACACGGACACGTGAAGAGCAAATCAACAATAACGTTTTTTGGGGGAGTCTCTTACAAATCTGAGCTGTGGAGAGGAAGGCTTGCCAATAACAACGTGAGAGCGGTTCAATTGAACGCCAAGTAATGGCTATAATTTAGAGAGAGGCATAAAATAAGTGATAAAACTTATTGTTCAACAAATGAAGGAAGGAACAAGTGTTGCTGAGCAGGCGCAGGTGGGCAGCGAGCCATCACTTCAGCACGGCGACAGTCGTAAAGGTGCTGCCCTGCAAGTGATTACTCGTGTCACTGCTGGCAGAATGGGCCTCCAATAAAGATGACTTCATAGAACTTCTTTAGAGGTATTGAGTCCTACTTCTACACGTTGGCACATTGATTTAATGTTTTTCATTACTGCAATACGTGTATTTTCCGAACAAAATGCATTCGGCAATAAAAATATGTACGGTTCTTATTACTTCAAAATTATCATTTCATTCGCCGTTTTGTTACAATACAGATGTTGTCTGATGCGTCATTGCTGATGATAATAATAAAAAAAATACGAGGCACCATAATGTGTTTGCTCAAGCAAATGCACGCAATTGGTCATTTTTGTATGCAATTTCCTGCACAGTGTGCCTTTAAAGGTCCATACGGTGTAATGGTCATTAGGCAAAGCAGCCTGCAACTGTGCTGCCCGTCACTTATGAAACTGTGGACAATTGCGACGTGACGAACCAGATACTTTCTGGGACACAATACGGACTGTGTAACCCAGCACAACCAATTGCATTGAACGTTGCGTTTGAAACAATGACTTTAATAGACTATTTTAATTTCACGCAACTTAATGGCATGTACACAACGGTGGCAAAATGAAACAAAATAATTCCTGAGGATCTCAAATTGAGGTGATTCTTTTTTTTATATTTAATAAATAATATGCTGGTTTCTTTGCAAAATCTCATCTCATTATCTGAAACCGCTTAACTCTTTGCCATTTATTCATTAAGTCCACACTCCCGCTTATGAAACTTCAATACAAAAAGGAAAACACTTTGATGGGAAGGCCATTGAAATACATGCAGCTACGAACAAATTTTTGCCAGTTTTCTGCTGCCGGCAGTGAATTACACGGCCTACAACGCCACAGCATCATCGACAATTTTTAACCATTAATGCCCACTGGAAACGCTGAGACTGAGTGATGAAAATGCCTTCCTCTGGTAATTTTGCTAAATTAATTGGTATGGATGTGAGATCAGCGTTGTCTACCGCTCGGTGATGCCTGTCGCTGTTGATGGTATACAGTGCGGGGAGTATTGTAATGGGTAGCACACAGCACTGCGACCCTGACCCCAAGTTGAATTCCTGTTCACAACCAAGCAAGGTGGCAAATATTTGAATGGGGCCTCAAGTCGGTCGACTCAACCTCAAATGAGAACCTGGAGCGGTGTGTTGACATCACCACCAGAAAGACATAGGCGACTCGGCATAGGGTTGTCCACCCATCCACTCGTGTGCAATGCTGACCTTAATAGGTGCTCGCTAACAGCACTTGACCCTACAGTTGGTTAAAGTCTATATGTGGATCTTTGTCTTTCGTGTTATGCATTGTATTATTTTAATACATTTTAATACAATGAAAAGCCCTTGACATTAATTAAGAATTCTTTTGCCAGATGTATGAGTGTTTTCATTGCTATAGAAGTATATATACCTGCAATTCACTTCGCGATTATTATTTGATCCCAAAAGCGACGCCTGTCGTATTGCACTGGTGATTGTGTAGCGAATCAAATGCAAATAATTGCTTTATACTGTTCCAAAGATATGAGCTTACCCCAACATGAATGCTTGATATGACACACGAATACGTGTGGTTCACCAATAAAGTGGTCATTTACTTCGTGAGCCCAGAAGAATGACAAGTTAAAATGACCCCTAAGCAGGATTTGTATTTGTAGTTTTCCATTTGTGAGTCATGCACTCAGAATGCTACTGGGCCAGATCAATACAAAGTTGTTCATAGACAGGTTCTTATACTACTACTAAGATCTCCAGAGGCATTGACACTCATACAGCACCAGTAATTTGACACTCAGGAGTTCCTGCGCTTGCGTCCGTTTTTCTGTGCTGACACATTGCGCTGATGCCCCCTTGTCGTACAATGCTATAGAATGCAACACTGACAGTGCAATGTAGTACCTACTTCCCTATTCATTTATCATCATTGAGAGCGTTATCATCAGTTACCTGCAATGCAAATGCAACATGAAACACCTGCAGACTCACTCACTCAAAAAAAAAGCCCCGGCATCAAGCATTGAAACTTCTTTCTAAAGTTTGAACGAGAACATTACAATTCCCCATCCTGTTTTTTGCGCTTCCAAAATAGACGACACTTGAATCACGAGGAAGGGCTAGGGAAGCACACATGCGTTCCGCTCTTGAAACATTGAATTATTCGTATCGTTTAATCGAAAGGTCAATCGTGTTCCGGTGTGAGTCTACAGCTGCAAGCACTACGTGTTCTTCCCATTCATCTCTCTCTGATTCCAAAATATTTCTCTCTCTCGCTCCTGCTCCTTCTACTGTAGCTGATTTCTCTCCTCCAGTTGGTGTCTCGATTGTCGCAAGATTTTGGTCCAAACACTCCCTGAATGCTTTAGTCTCAGGGCGGCACGTTGGCCCAGTGGGGAGCGCTGTTGCCTCACAGCAAGAAGGTCCCCGGTTCGAATCTCGGCTCGGGTGCCTTTCTGTGTGGAGTTTGCATGCTCTCCCCGTGGCCGCGTGGGTTTTCGCCAGGTACTCCGGTTTCCTCCCACAGTCCAAAAAACATGCTGCTGCATAGGTTAATTGGCTTGCAGACTAAATTGCCCACAGTGCCTGGTGATAGACTAGTGTCCCATCGTGGGTGTATCCCTACCTGTGTCTGCAAGGATAGGCTCCGGCTCACCGTGACCCTATATAGGATTAAGCGGTTTCAGATAATGAGATGAGATGAGACATATATCGCCGGTTGTCCCACATGAGTTCGAAGTAAATTGGAAAGAAAATATGAGTGAGCTGGATTTGTGTAATGGTCAGGTGCACTACCACTGTGCCCTTTAGTGATTCCACAGCTGAGACGGAATCCTTTCGCCGCCAATGTGTGGTGCGGTATGGGAACTGCTTCCAATTATATTCATGTAGATCCACAGCTCAATCTATGAGAAATGCCCTCAAGAGCTGCTCTTTCGTTATAGCGGTGATGCGTTCCTCCTCGCTCCTTCGAGATGTTTTGCCTTCCAAATTGGAGGCAGATTATGGCTATTGACAGCCTCACTGATAGCAGTGGTTTTCATTAGTTTTGTAGAACCTTGTATGCAGAGGTGAGGTTGAGAGCGGTTAATAATGCCAGCCAACGCCCTCACCACAGATTTATGCTTTAACGGCAAGTCTCGTACGGGCGTGAATTATTGTTATTTTCACGCTGCAATAAAAAAATAAGGTGCAATTGTGGATTTTTTTTGTGTCTCCCTGTAAACGTTAACACCTAATGGCTGCACTAGAGTTGGAGCAAGATTTTTTTTTTATTGTGCTTGAAATTATGGCAGCCGCTCGCTACGAAGTGCAGCCACAAACACGGATCTGACAAACGCAGAATATTGTCAGTGCGGCTCTTCAGACGAGCTGTCAGACATAAACATGCCATTTGTACGGAGCAGCGGCAGGCCTGTAGCGAACGTAGCGATACAAACATTGCGTTTCGGTGGATGTCGTAAATATACGTTTGTATATGTTTGCTGCAGGGCAGCCTTCGCACTTTCAAAACAATACTACTATTTCTGTTGAGTGCTATTAGTTTATCAGATCAAAAGTCTACCCACAAAAGTCTGTGCTTCCTAAGATGAAAGTCAACACCTGTATATTATGAATAAAGTTTCTGCAAAGCATGCAGTTTGAGGCATTTATTATTGGGCATTTAAATTCTTGTGAGTGTTTTATAGTCTATTAAGCCACGATTGACTTCTCTCCCCCATGTTAAATAAGCAAAAGTGATGGTGTGCAACAATTATTGCTCCAGATTTTTTTTGAGATTTACCTTGCATTTCCAAACTAAAATAGGCAATTAACATATATGGCAAACATTAAAGTGGTTTTCTCATATCAGAGATCAACTTAGGTCTATGATTTATATGAATTCTTGTAATTTTTACTCACCACACATCCACTATTAAAACCAAAATAAAAATACAATGATTTGTTTTTCATCTGCTGAAACATACGGCAGGCAATAACTTTAAATGGTAATGTCCTGCCTCATAGGCTATCTGCTAAAATACACGCTTATATTTGAAATCTTGCTTAATAAGACTGGAAAGTTTTAATGTGCCACACTCAAAGATTAATCTGTATATTTCTGGCAGAGAACCTGCTCAACGTTCAACGCAGTATGTCTCAATCTTTGTTGGAGTTTCATCTCACAACAGGGTGATGTTGAGATCGGCTGCAGTTCCTCTAATAAAATTTGAGATCGTGGAACTAATTATGCGTGAATGTAAAATGTTATTGCTCTCTGCTCTCCTGGTGTATATTATACCATGTCAATGATTTTAAAATGAAAGCTCTTAATATGCACATTTAATTGCATTAATAATGTAAAGTGCCACATATAAAACAAAAACATTATTTCAATTACGTAAAAAATGTAAATGCGCCTATAAACATTTTGCATAAGCATCTAAAATATAAATTGTGCTCAGATTGACTGTTGATTTTATGTTGTTGCGATTGTTATGCTCCTTGAGAAAATTAGAATTAGGGAAATGCTAGCATTAAAAAAAAAGGTTTGAAAATTGTAGCCGGGCCAATGTTTAATAACAATTTTAAATAAATCAATGCCAAATTACACTTAACTGCTACAGAAACTTCATTAATATTGCTATTGATTTGTGTATACAATAGTGATCATAACTTTAATGGTTAGACTATGCACTGACGTTTTAATAACCGTTTCCAAATTAAGTTTTTAGTAATGTAATTTATATAGAAGAAAATCTCCAAATTTTTAATTTAAAACCTCATGTAAATAGGTTTAAAGTGTATCAAAATGTATATGAAACTGTGTTAATATACGTACCATTTTACATAACCAAGTACTGTTAATGGAAAGTGTAAAACATTAGTAAAGGCTGCAAATGTGATGCTTTTATTATGTTCCATGGGGTGGCACAGTGAGAAGTGTTGCCACCTTATAGTAGGAAGATCCCGAGTTGACTAAGCAGCTCGAGTGCCTTTCTGTGAGAAGTTTGTAGATATCGCCATATTTGCATGGGTTTTCGCCAGATACTCCGCTTTCCTCCCACACTGCAAAGCCATTGGCCTGGGTATAGCCCTGCATTACGCCTTGTGCCTGCCCGGATAGGCTCCGTCTCACTGCAACTGCCTAGAGGATGAAGCGGATACTGATAATGAGGTAACAATACATGTTCCGTAACTACACTTGTACCACCAAAATCCGAGAGGCAAGCCACAGACCTTTCTCATTTCAACTCATCGGAGCGGATGGGAGCTCACGCGATACGTCAACGTCTACCGAATGTGGAAAAATCCCTAAAAGTTACACCGTGCATAACACGGCGATTTATTGCAATAACGTCGTTACACCGGGCCAACCACCTCCGATCCAGCAGCACACCTGGCAATACAGTTGAGACTTTTTTGACGTACAATATATGTATGCTACTCTATTTATGGTATATTTGTATTTAATTTTTTACTATATTAGCCCATTAGTCGAGTTAAAATATCGATGATCCATAGAATAATTAATTGCAGTACTTACATAATCAGATAGCCCAGATCAAATAATAATAGATGCATGTACAACATTCTAATGGTTGTGTTCTCTAATAGTTGGAAGATGAATGTTATAATTCATCAAGTTAATGTAAACTATAGCTAACAGGACTGAATGAGAGTTACTGCTTATAGGGCATTGATTATTGTTCTCTAAGTTCAATGTAATTTTCTACAACCGTTAGCCAGAAACATAGCCAGACTGCTCAACACACTGTCACTCTCTGACACTGAGAAGCTAATCCACATCTTCATCTCTTCACGAATCGATTATTGCAATGCACTATCCCCTGGCATACCTGTCTACCTAATGAATCGTCTCCAGCGTGTGCAGAATGTAGCTGCTAGAGTCCTCACTTGCACACCTTTCCACGAACACATATCCCCAGTGCTGGTGTCTCTCCACTGGCTACTAGTTAAATACAGGATTGAATTCAAGATCCTTCTTCTCACCTACAAAGCTCTCACTGGCGCTGCTTTGACATATCCGTGACCTTCAGGCACCCTTCTCAACACAACTTCGATCCTCCAATACGAGCTTGCTGCATGTTCCCAGATCGCACCTCCGTTCGATGGGTAGACAGAGCCTTCTCGCGCGCTGCTCCCAGACTCTGGAATGCCCCGCCATTGGAAAAATTCGGTCAGCTGAGTCCTTGGGCATCTTCAAATCTCGTCTCAAGACTCGTTCCATAAGGCATTGAAGTCTCTGGCTCGGTCCGTTGATGTTGCTCACTGTTGTCCTCAGATGATGGCTCGCTGTTGACCTGCGACTGCTCAGGAACACTTATTCCTTCCTTTCTTTGTTTAACAATTATTTGAACTGTTAGTTTACGTCCTCATTGATTGTTTTGCCATTGTTTTACTCTAATTGATCGACTCTGGTCTTGTTCTTGT
>JAZEWT010000006.1:21096307-21106481 GCA_036362905.1 Mordacia mordax | reverse complement strand
ACCCGAGGGTCACCAAGCACTGCACAGAGCCCCGGAGAGAAAGGCACGTCAACAACAACGATACAAATATGGATGTTTGTTCATTTGAATATACATTTTATGGCAAGACAAAAGAGATAAAAGTGGTATTTGTCGGGTGGCTACGAAATAATTGGCATAATTAAATGAGCAATTGTTGTCATTTAGGAATCTAGTGCATTGACAAGAAGGTTAAGACTGTTTGTGAAACCGCATTTTAAATAAATGTTTGTGCGAATTTTTTTTACTGTTGCCTAATATTCTACTCGATATATAAATTTGCACAAAGTTATTGATCCACAAATCACGAAAAAACTATGACTGTAGAAACGGGGTGGCAATATATTTCATTTTGTGAATTATAAACAATGTTTTAAGTGATATACAGCGAAATAAGCGAAATAAGCATATTTATTTTTTATTTTAAATGTTCCGTAATACAAGATATATTTAAAAATACAATTGTGTTTGTTTTTCATCTTGACACTGAAAATAAGGGCTATTTCAATGTTTAACGGAATGGCTATTTTCAGAAAACATTGAGGTCTCTTTCGTCGTGTGAGGTGAGGTAGGTATGCAGTGGACGTTGTCAGATTCTAGACTCATTTTTATGCAATGAGTCATCCTTGTGTGAAGGATATTTTGGGATGCGTTGCTGTCGTGAATACGCGTCATGTCCGAGTGTAATGTAGATACTTGCTGCTAATAGCTGCTCTTTCTGCTCTTTCTGGAAAGCCGTATCGATCGCTTCTCCTCTCTCCTTCGCGACGTTTTGCCTCCCACGATGGAGGCATCTTCAGGCGTTCTGTGGTTGTCATGCGTGTGACTGCTATTGATGTCAAATCACTCCCTTCTACCGCGTCACTCCCTTCCAAGGACAACGGAAGAGGGAGGGGGGGGAGTTTTCGCATTGTTGGCGAGGTTGTGAAGAATATTAACGGCGCAATCGACAGACAATATATCTCCATCATATAACTGCCTCACCACAAAATAATAATAATATTTGCATTTATAGAGCCGGCGATGGACTGGCGTCCCATCGTGGGTGTATCCCTGCCTTGCGCCTTGTGTCTGCCGGGATAGGCTCCGGCTCACCGTGACCCTGTATAGGACTTAGCGGTTTCAGACAATGAGAGATGAGAGAGATGAACTATGGATGGCACATGGTACTCAAAATGTAAGGCTTCGCAGTTTTTCAACAATACGTGTGTATTTTTTTTAATTAGCCTGTACTGCCGTTAAATACAAGGCAAGTATTACAGCTAGTTATTACCACCACATCTGTAAAATAATCGGCAAATGATTTTAAAAACACAAAATAAGTGCACGTATACATCCCAGCTCAGTCATTGCGGAAACCCACGCAGAGCAAGAGAGAGAGAACGCACAAATTTCACATAGAAAGGCGCCCGAGGTGGGAATCGAACTGCCTAGGGCAGGACTTTCTTTCTGTTAGGCGCAGGCAGTTACTACTGCGCCACCCTGCCGTGTTGGTAGTGAGGGTTTGTTGTGTGGTGCCAGCATGAGGTTGAGATGAGACCGGAAGGGGGGGGGCAAATGAGTGCGTCGCCTAGATGAGCATTTGTAGCACCGTGTCCCCAAGCGAGACTTTTGTAATTTTAAATTGGATTGAAAGCAATCCTGCTCAGCAAAGAATATCATCGACTTTGTTGGGATCGAAAGTAAGTGTGCTTGCATCCCACGCACCCTTGACACACGCTGTGCTTGTGTTAACACAGGAAACCTGTGTTAATCAGAGCAACCCTCAAGTTACACATTTTGACATGGTTTATTCGCACATCACACGCAATGCTCTGCCGCTCGTTTAACTCATTAACTTCATGGGGAAATTGGTTTATTTGTCTTTATAATTCACTAATTGTTCATCACACGCTGATTATCAAAGTGTGTGAAATGAGTGATAAAGCTGTCGCCACTGGTGTGTGATGTATAAAGTACTCAGTATTACTGAGCACCTGTGATCGTTAGGCGTAGAGATTTGGATATTTGGATGGAACGCGTAATGCGGCAGAGTAGATAAATCCTGCAGTTGTAAATTCTTTCTTATTATTAATCTTAGAGTTGCGAGTTTCACTCAGACAAGAGGTGTCTACAGTTAACGCTATTTCAACACAGCTTCCAAAGAGAATTGTAAATTACATTACACCTCAATACGATGGGGGGGAAAAAACATATCGTGAATTACTGGTGGATGTGCTTAAGTTAATAATATTGTTGGTCCTCTGTTGCTGCTTTTGGACGTTATATTTAAAGCATATTCTTTTTCTGCATATTTTGTAAGACACAAAGATAATTATAACATTGTCACATCACGTTATTAATGTTCGCATTTAGCATATGCTGCTTAACAATAGCTACGTGAAAACAATGTGCGTAACAAATGTAGTATTTGTATTTGATTTCCTGAATGTTTCCAACATTACTAGGTGAGGCTGTTATAAGGTAGGAGGAATTGCTTGCCGTGTCGAGCGCTCCCTTTCTATCCCGCATGACGTTTCGCCTTCACACATTGGATGCATCCTCAGGTGTTCTGGGTTATAACGTACATTTAATACCACAGTGTGCAGTTTGTACCAGATACTCAGGGAAGGGGGGTGGATTCGTTAAAACACTGATCCTGCCAACCCGAGTTTGATTCCCAGCCAGAAACAATAGGAGTGATGCGTTCATATCTGAGTGATGAGTTTATATTGAACCAGCCCCGACCCCTATTCACAAACCGACAATGACACGTTATGAGTGAAATATGATCAACTCACCCGCTATGGCTGACCGCATAAGACGCTCTTTGACCAAGGGCTGTGTTGATGTCAGCTTTCGGGGCTCCGTGTATAAGAATTGCTCCCGAGACCTGTCCTTTCGAGATAGTCGTGTTGAGTGATCCTCCTCTCCTTCGCGACATTTCACCTCCAACATTGACGATGCGTTACACGCAGAAGGCGAAACGCCACAAAGAAGAGAGGTGCATCGCTCGAGCCAGCTCTCCCGGAGAGAGCAGCTCTGCAGAGATGACTAAGGGCTGTACATCATCATTGTTAGGGCGGCGCGGTGGCCCAGTGGATAGCGCTGTCGCCTCACAGCAAGAAGGTCCCAGGTTCGAATCTCTCGGCTCGGGTGCCTTTCTGTGTGGAGTTTGCATGCTCTCCCCGTGTCCGCGTGGGTTTTCGCCGGGCACTCCGGTTTCCTCCCACAGTCCAAAAAGCATGCTGCTACATAGGTTAATTGGCTCGCAGGCTAAATTGCCCCGCAGTGCCCGGCGATGGACTGGCGTCCCATCGTCGGTATATCCTTGCCTTGCGCCCTGTGTCTGCCGGGATAGGCTCCGGCTTCACCGTGACCCTGTATAGGACTAAGCGGTTTCAGACAATGAGATGAGATGAGATCATCATTGTTATATTTAAATGAAATGAATCATGGCGTATCGGAGCTTAATTCATATACAAACACTAGACGCTTCATAAACTGGTCACAATGAATATAAAATTGTGTACATATTTAGATTATTGGTGGAAACGTGGAAATCAACAAACGCCAATAAAATTAATTGATCACATCTCATTAGGCCTTACAAGATTGGTCCCAGTAGCGATAATCGGTTATAAATATACCCGCAATAAGACAGATGAATAAAGTGCCAAATGCACAACTCTAGTCTGGAATTGTGGTACATTGTCACCCCCATATCTGCAACATTGCAAGATTAAATCCTGGTCGAGCAGAGATTTAGTCTGGTATTCCTCCAGTTGTTACCAGCTTAAACGGCCGCCATCCAGGCTGACGCGGTTGGTTGCCCCCCAATGTTGGAGATATTGGAGCAGACTTTTTACAGCTGGATGACTTTCCGGACGTCAGCCTTCTTTCATTGGAGGGTTTTTGTATCGTTATTTGTCCTGAACATCCCCCCCCCCCCAAATCTGGCCAGCGAGGAAGACCCTAGGTAGGAGCGCTCGACTCCAAACCTGTCCACCAAAAGGAATCCCTAGCAGGAGTGATGGAAGCAGGCCATATTACTCTGGGGTTTATTGGAACACACAAACCCCTCCGCCACAATAAGATTACGATCCGTGGAGGGCTAGTATTCATCCAGTTTAGATTTTTTTTTAAGTGCAATTTTGTGGAAGTCACCAGTGATTTGCTTCCACCACTACTGTCGAAGGCCCCCACCGTGTGAATATTTAACGTCCACCACTGAACCAGTACCATTGACTGAGATGGGAATATCCCCCCCGAAAATAAAGTAAGCCGGCAGGGTCAGGTATGGAAACATAAAGAGGAACCTGCTCCCTTATACATTTAGACATGGTGGAGAGGGTGACCAGCTTCAAATTCTTTGGCACACAAACACACAGCGCTTTGTGACCCTCGGGTGAAAAGCAATCTATAAATGCAATTATTATTCTCTCATCTCATTGCATTGTCAGAAACTGCTTAGTCCTGTACAGGGTCGTGGTGAGCCGGAGCCTATCCCAGCAAACACAGGGCGCAAGGTAGGGATATACCCACGATCTGACGCCCATCCATCACCGGGCACTTGGGGCAATTTAGTCTGCAAGTCAATTAACATATGCAGCAGAATATTTTTTGGACTGTGGGAGGAAACCAGAGTGCCCGGCGAAAAGCTACGCGGACACGGGGAATACTTGTCCACCTTATATCTCTTCATCGCCGTCTCTGCACCACAGCTCACGGTAGAACTCTCGGCAACAGCGTGACTCACAACCTCCTACCTTTTGTACCAGTTACAGCGCCATCAAAATAAGCTTTAATCTGAATTGCCTACATTCAGTTAAGTGCTTCACTAACAGTGATTGATTTGGTGTCACAGAACGCGAAAAACTGGGGCATTTATTACGAGTTTGTGCATGAATAATGGGTTGGACGATTGAACAAGGCGGGAATCACTGCTGCTGTGGAGAGCTGCAGAAGCACTCACTGCTGCAGTTATGGACATTTTCGGCGAACGTTCGCAAATGGTTTTTGGATGAACAAGGATCACAATGAAAATGTTTCCAAGTGAGTAACGTCTCTCATGCTTCATTAGTGTTGTGATATCAGAACCAGTGCTGTAAGTGAAACATTTCAATAAGTAAAGTACTGTATAGACAATTCAAATTACAGTATTTTATGACCTCGTATGATTCATAATTCTTTAACATTCAGAATTTGATAAGTCTGTGTCATTGTATAATGCAGGATTTGTGCATGCTTGGCGGGGTAGCGCGGTAGGAACCACTGGTGTAACTAATGTAATACTGGAATGTTTATAAGTACATTAACGTCTTACCTCCATAGTAAAAGGTTCATTGTTAATAGCAATTCGTTATTAACATGCATTAATAAATCCGGTTCATTACGATTAACATAAATATATTTAGGGGCGGCACATTGGCCCTAATAACACTCATAATAATTATTTTGCTTAATCTTAATTTTTTTTCTTAACCCGTCATATGATGGGCTATTGGGTTAGTTGTGTAATGACCGAGGTTATATTTACATACCCGTGGTACCTTTACAGTGGTGCTTTTCTAAATGGTCTTTACCAGAGCTCTGAATTCAGTTCCTGAAAGAGCTTCCAGGATGTGGAGCGAAACATCAGACATCACAATGAACAAGATACGATGCATCACAGGGCGGCGCGGCGGCGCGGTGGCGCAGTGGTTAGCGCTGACGCCTCACAGCAAGAAGGTCCCGGGTTCGAGTCTCTCGGCTCCGGTGCCTTTCTGTGTGGAGTTTGCATGCTCTCCCCGTGTCCGCGTGGGTTTTCGCCGGGTACTCCGGTTTCCTCCCACAGTCCAAAAGCATGCTCCTGGATAGGTTGATTGGCTCGGAGACTAAAAATTGTCCCGCAATGCCCGGCGATGGACCGGCGTCCCGTCGTCGGGTGTATTCCTGCCTTACGCCCTGTGTTTCCGGGATAGGCTCCGGCTTCACCGTGACCCTATATAGGATTAAGCGGTTTCAGATAATGAGATGAGATAATGAGATGAGAGATGCATCACAAACGCGAATGCTGAAGTAGTACAAGTTAGAGAATAGCATTACATGCACATTAAGCGTTTCCACCGGAAACAGATATTCACCAGCAGACGCAATCTGTTACAGAGTGAAAAAGGCAAACATAACACGTGCGGGAATTGTTAAAACAACGATAACGTTTCTTAAACGTTTGAAAAAAATGTAGGAGGTGATGAGTCAACATTGGGAAAATGTAATTAGGCTACTCACATGACTGAATAACGGATTGTGCTCTTTGAGTCGGCTTTTGTTAATATAATGCAAGCGGAGAACACTAAGGAAAGTCTGCTTGTGGCGCATTTACAAATGAAACAGAAAAAATGACTTTGCATTGTAAAAGCGAATTCTAAAGTATCAAATCATCCATTATACCGTAACAGCAAAACTAATTATATGGGACACAAGTTCAGGCAGGATTTTCTCGCAGTAAAAGGATTTGCAATGTATCAGCTAGAGATAATAACATGAAGTGAGTGGGAAAAATGCAAAGTTTTCAACCCAACTTTTTATTTTACAAGCTTGCTTCTGAATGCAATTATTATAGACTGTTTCCAGAAGTGTACTACATGCATACTTATAATATGTCCAATGTCTTTACAACATACTTATGCCCGTGTTTCGGCGTAATTAGCATTTCATTATTATTTATAGAGCGGGCGGCACGGTGGCCCCCAGCGGGTAGCGCTGTCGCCTCACAGCAAGAAGGTCCCAGGTTCGAATCTCGGCTCGGGTGCCTTTCTGTGTGGAGTTTGCATGTTCTTCCCGTGTTCGCGTGGATTTTCGCCGGGCACTCCGGTTTCCTCCCACAGTCCAAAAAACATGCTGCTGCATTGGTTAATTGGCTTGCAGACTAAATTGTCCACAGTGCCCGGTGATGGACTGGCGTCCCATCGTGTGTATATCCCTGCCTTGTGTCGTGTCTGCTCTGGCTCACCGCGACCCTGTAAAGGACTAAGCGGTTTCTGACAATGAGATGAGATTATTTTTATTTATTTATAAGAATATACATTATCCACTTTGAGAATCGCTCTCCATAGCTGCTGTCTCAAGATAGCCATGTCGAGTGTTCATTCTCTTTCAAGACTTTTCGCTTACCAGGTTGGAGGAATCATGAGGCGTTCATGACAATGCCTCCAACGTGGTAGACTTCCAACTGATGATGCCAACAGTCCACCAACGTGGGAGGCGAACTGTGTGAAGCAGAGAGGAGCAGCTGCTCTTTGGGGACAGCCTCGACACTGCTATCCCGGAACAGCAGCTCTTGAGAGACATTCTCGTACATCGAGCCGTGAAAACCAATGTCACTGCAATATCCATTGTACGCGATTGTTTGTCCTGGTTTTGCATTTGTTTTAGATTTTTCGCACGTGAATGACCAAATCTACCAACCCTTCCTTCACTGCGATCGACCAACTCTATCATCAAAAGCACTGGATTGGACATGTGTACAAACAATGGGTGCACATCAGGCACCGTTTTAATACTGAACCACCGAACGGAAAGGTCACTATATCAGGCACCATAGTTGTTGGCCATGTCTAGGAACTGCACTGCGGTTGCTAGGTTCAAAACACGGGGCTACAATTCCCCTTTAATTACTTATGTACCCACAATATTCGCGCTACCTATTTAGTGTCACTTCAACGACATTGACAGAACTTCTTTAGAATCGCTCTCCATAGCCGTTCTTTCGGGATGTCGAGCGTTCCTTATCTCTCCTTTGCAACGTTTCGCCTCCCATATTGGAGGCATCGTCAGCTCTCCCGAAAGGACATCTGCGCAGATCAATTCCAAAACATCGAGGCGTGAATGCCCACATCACTGCAGACACTGTTTATCATTAACAGTTACAAAAAAAATAAGGTTGTGCGTACGAAACAGATTCTGCATTAGATGCCGTTGAAGAGATAGACACTTGTTTTAACGTTGGACTGAAAGTCGCGTAATCTGCCGATGATGCGTGGAGTCGGGGGCTTTACGCCAACACGTGCATTGTGAGACGATTACACGAAAAAGTGGGAACCCCACGGCTCGCAACACTGATGTTGCCTATCGGCGCTGGTATTTTCTGCAGTGTGCCCTCATTTCAGTCTGAGTCGACCGACGGCGATGCCCCCTTTGACTGAAAGAAGCCAATTAGAAACTAATTGAATTCGGAGAATAGGGAACCCAGCATGGATCACCGCGACTGCAGCACACTGCAATAACCACCACCAGCCCGTATCCCCCACAGGCGATCATTATGCATGGCTACAGAGTGTAATGAGCCACAGGCCATTCTGCGATAATAGCCTTGGCGTGTGCTCCAGCTGAGGCCACGAATGCAGTGACACTCTCAGGCCACGGATCCTGCCTTTGTCGAGTACCGATGTGGTGAGCTCAGCTCATTTTTTGCATGTTTACAACAGCATGGTCTGCGCACTGTGATTAGAAGTATTGTGATATGCTCCACTGAATCACTATTGTCGACGGGGGTTGCTTGGGGAAGAGAGAGAGCGCGAGAGGGAGAGAGAGAGAGCCATAAAGGTTACTCTGTGCTCACAACAACAACAACGTTGTAAAATATATATATTAGAAACCGCTGAGTCTGGACGAATGAGTGACCGCGCTGGCTCGCGGTGTCGTGAAAACACTCACGCACGCAGAGCCGACTGGAACACGAGATGCTGACCACGAGGCGCACATTGTTTCACAACAAGGGGACAGACATTCATCAAGACGGCGTTGCCATTATCAGTACCCCCTTGATGCAGTACAGGGTCGTGATAAGCCAGAGGCTACCTCGGCTTATACAGGCTGCACGGCAGGGCTACACCTCAGATAGAATGCCAGTCCGTATCACGGCAACGGAGGCAATTTAGTCTGGCCAAGTCATCTCGGCGGCAGCATGTCTTTGGACTCCGGGAGGAAACCGAATTACCCAGCAAAATTCCACGCGCCCACAAAAAAAAACCATCCAAACTCGGGACAGGAAGGCATCCGAGCCGGCAATGAAACCCTAGACCTTCTTCCTGTGAGGCGGCGGTGCTAGTCACTGTGCCACGGCGCCACCGTGCCGCCCCGAAAATATAAAGTATTACTGGCGCTTTGTAAACAGATGGAGGTACACAGCAGGGGCACGAAGGGAACGTTATCGTAATTGAGAAGTTACAATCAGTAAATTGGTATCCATTTAATTTGTGTTAGTAAAGAACATAATTGTGAATGCATCCTGCTGGGTGGTAATACACAAAATATATAACTTCCTTTAGCTAGTTAGTTAAGTGATATAAGCAACATATTCTCCATATAAATGTTAGTTGTAGTACTGTTCGTTCACCGCAATATAGCAAGCACAGCTTGTTGTATACAAATACGCAGAGGTGTAAGTAAGCCAGTATGGTCCGGAATGGCGAACCGGTAAAAGGATGGCACGATTGTCGGAGTCGTCTCCGCTCGCTCTGCCTCATGCGCCCTCGACGATCGCGCTCGCGTAGGCGGACTCTCATCCATTTGCTCCAGCTCAGGCATACCCGGGACTCTCCATCATAACAATAAGAGGTGGGTTTAGTCCGCCATGCCACACCGAACAAAAGACCACGTGGTGAGCTCGCAAACTCTGTCCTCCGGACGCGACCCACTCCAACGCCCGGACACACAGAATTTATCGCTACCTCCGTCTCTTCCTTGTTATACCTCCCGGCGTCACCTCACCGCGTCAAAACCACACCAAGTCTTTACCCGATCCACAGCGCTCGCTCATCTCAACAGTTCTCCGTCAACTCTCCAGCGCACGTGATGTTTACGATCTCTCAGTTGACCTCTATCTACCCCGCGTTGTCACCCCGGGCAACTCCTCGTGGGCACCAGTCCACCATGCACGAGTCGACCTCGAGTTGCCCTAACACCACGTGATCTTTACGATCCTGGAAAGGGGGAAATTGGCACACTCTCCGGTCACCCCTGAAGACCCCCGTGTGCACCTAGCCTGTCATGTGTCAGGCTTGGCACCACACAGTGATAACATCTGTAGCTCACAAAGAAAAAGTGGTCGGCGCGGTGGCTCAGTGGATAGCGCTGTCGCCTCACAGCAAGAAGGTCCCGGGTTCGAATCTCTCGGCTCGGGTGCCTTTCTGTG
>JAZEWT010000006.1:21063349-21096255 GCA_036362905.1 Mordacia mordax | reverse complement strand
GCCCTGTGTCTGCCGGGATAGGCTCCGGCTTCACCGTGACCCTATATAGGACTAAGCGGTTTCAGACAATGAGATAACATGAGGTTACTCGTAGTAGTATGTAATGTAAATGTTAGTGGGGAAGCAATTCCTGGAAATGGATAACAAATTATCGACCCCAATGCTAGCACATGTGGACTCGAAGGATGGTAATTAGGTAATTGAGTTAATGAATAGAATCAGCAGCAGTGTCAAGTTGGAGGAGTGTTGAGACCTGTTTCTTTCTCAAAACAAGTTGTTAATTTGTCAGGAATCTGAGAGCATCATTTGTAAGTTCTTTTTATATCATGCACATTGTCACTTTGTGTGTGTGTGTCCAGAGTAAATGGGATGCAGATATTAATGATGACAGGCAGCACGGTGATGCAGTGGGTAGTGTTGTTGCTTCACAGCAACAACACAATGTCGCAGGTTCGATTCCTAGGTCGGCTGCCTTTCTGTGTGGCGTTTGCGTGTTCTTCCTGTGTCCCCACGGATGTTTGCCAGGTACTCCGGTTTTATGCCACCATCCAAAGACAGGCAGTTGCCCAGGTTAATTTGCCTGCTGATTAACTTGCCCCAAAAATTGTTCCCTGCGATGTACAGGCGTCACATCCTGGGTATTCCCTAGCTTTGTGCCCTCTGTCGGCTGGGTTAGGCTCTGGCCCCCCCCGTGACCTCGTGCAGGGTTAAGCGGGTATTGATAATGAATGAAAAAATATTAGTGGCTATTTTAACCTGTTCTTGTCCACTGGGAGTGACGCAAGTTCTCACTCAGTGATATAATACAATACTATACTTAGTGGACGTCTAAATATATGTTCATAAATATATGTTAATAGTCATATTTTGAAAAGTTAATATGTGTTCATACATGTAGTTGATACAATGCAGAGGTGGTTTGGCCTTCAGAGGCATGATGCAGTTGAACATTATTGTATTGTATAAGAGCCTAGCGTTATGCATTATGTTTATGTCGTTTTGTGTGTGCAGTTTAACTACATGCCTTAATTTTTTTTTCAAACAATGGAAGTCAGAAGGCTCATCCTGGCACTGCGTTTGTGCTTAAAGAAATAACCTGGTTAACTCTGTGGATAGCTTTGCGATGCACTGCTCAGCGAGGCCAGAACGACTGGTGTTGGGGGACGAGAGAATTGAAAATATTTGAATTCGGCATGGTCACTGGACTCAGCATAATCAGTCAGGGTAACATTAATTTTGATATCTCCTCTGGACTCAAAACAATCACTGCTGTGCGACTGGAAATGATTTAAAAGTCGTTAGAGACACGTGTATGCTCTTTGCTTGCTGTAACTTTTTTGTTTTTTTTTCCGAAATAATTTTTTTTTACATTAGAAACGGTCATAGGTGCATTTCTCCTCCCTCCATTCTCTCATATTATGCAAATGCAGTCGTCCACTTTGTATTTCACTGCACACTGTCAGAAAGATCAATTTTGGTACTGTATTCTTCAAATTATAGGCCGCGCCAGAAAATAAGGCAGATCTAAATCTTCTGTGTGGTGTCAATGAGGTTAGAAAAATCTGGTGACACAGACACACATTTACCAAATTATAAGCTGCACGCACCCCCCCCATTCCCCCACTGAAATTCCTCTCAAGACATGCACTTTCTCGATGGTGTGTTGAGCGCTTTTACATCAATAAAACCCACAGTTCTTGCTTAAAATTACAGGGATTTGGCGAGCAGTCTGCAGTAGTCAATGAAATTGCGCAGTTATAGAAACTCATACAATTTGTTCCCAGTAGACGTGAACGCAGACATAATAACGTCATAAAACAACAATTCTCAGTTTCCTTAAAAAATAGTCACGCGTACGCCATATGAGAAGACGTCTATGTTCTCAGCAGGTACATGGGAAGTTATACAGTGTATATTACTGGTCAATATTGTACTGTTTCACAAATCTGTTGACCCTCTTAAACTGCTAAGTGTAGCAGTTCTAAGTACTAGATAATAATGCACTACGATGTACAAAATCAATACCATCGGCAGCAGTGACAGCGCAGAGGATTAGGGGAGGACAGCAGGAGTTTAACTTTCCCAGCAGAGAGTGAGAGAGCAGAAAGGCAGACAGAGCGATCGTTTTCTGGTGTATAATTTTTCAGTCGAGTCGGCTTTTATCAGTCACGTTTGTCGTGGACTAAAATTCTACCAAGATTTCACATTGGCCAGATATTTAACTCCCAATAACAACACTGCGGGTTTAAAACCCCACTCGGAGGTCGACGCAACCCCATCAATACCAGCGGGAGAGATAAAATGCGCATCAATTCGTGGTTATCCAACAGTGATAGTCCTATGTAGATAAGGCCCTCACCAGAGGAAAGTAAAATGTTTAGCACTTGCCAAGTTCATCCACGCGAGATGACTGTTGCACCAATGTTAGTTTACTAACAATACAATGCATAACGCTCCACGCAAATTGCACACATGGTCCGCCAGGCAGTCAACCGGCGCCAACCCACCAGATACTACATCCTACATGTATACATTACGATGTTAACTACCGGAGGAAATCCTCGCAGAACAGGGTGAGAAAACACAAACGCCACACAGAAATGTGCCAGTGGTGGGAATGAAACTGCTTCAGGCAGGGCCTTCGCTCTGTGAGGCACATGTTAACCTTGTATCACCACCGTGCCACCCAAGGGACAAGATTGACCTCCGTTTTTTTAAAACGCATGAGCAAGATTAGAGTCCTCTTAGATAAATAAGAATTATGGCTGCCCGCAAGTTTCCAAATCAGGAAAGTCATTAGTCTTCTACGGAAAAAAATGCACGTCAGTGTATTTTTTCTCTCTTTCGAATCTCAGCTTATTTATGAATCCACTTCTAAATTTTAAATAAACACATTACCAATCCTGTAAGATTTACCCAATATATGAAACTGAGATAGAATTCGGTGATTTATAGTTATCGCAGGCTTCCTGTTTAGATGTTGATTAGCACGTACACATTATTAGTTTGTGTCGTACAGACAAAAAACGTCAGTTGAATGAATTACGTTTTCCATACCACTAAATACTGAACAGGGTGGCGCTGTGGCATAGTGGGTAGAACTGTCACTTCACAAGAAGAAGCAGTACGGGTGCCTTGCTGTGTGAAGTTTGCGTGTTCTCGTGCCTGCCGTGGGTTTTCGCCTGTACCCCGGTTTCCTCCCACCGTCAAAAGACACGCTGCTGCCTTGGTTAATTGGTCTGCTGAGTAAATTGCCCAAAAAGTGTGCCCTGCGATGTACTGGCGTCACATCCTGGGTATAACCCCGCCTTGCACCCTCTGTCTACTGGGATAGGCTCCGCCCCCCCCCCCCGCAACACCGTATGGGATTAAGCTGGTATCAATACTGATTATAAGGAATACTGAATTATAGAAACCTACATGCGATGGCATATCGTTTGGTGACACGTGAGACCTCTCTGCCAGAGTTTGGATAAAAGCGTGCATAGTTTAAACTTTTACTCCCACACAGATATCCATATCACTTGTTTGCCAAAAACGCGCTTGGAATAAGTTTTTACCCATTTTGTTTACATTTTTAACCTACAAAACACACACAACACGATTACAAAAACTATTCTAAAACATGGTAATATATTTATAGTGCTTGTGACCATGTTATGCATAATAATAATGATAATAAATGCTGCATTTCAATCCACGACCTACTGCCGGTTGATTACTGTGGTTGTGTTATTGTACTGTACCATATTTGCCATGCTTCACCACGCTGGTCAGTACCAGCATGTAAAAAGTAGACCAGGATTAGTTTTAATTTCACCTACCACCGACGTCAATCCATAGTCTCATCTCATCTCATTATCTGAAACCGCTTAATCCTATATAGGGTCACGGTGAAGCCGGAGCCTATCCCGGAAACATAGGGCGTAAGGCAGGAGTACACCCGACGACGGGACGCCAGTCCATCGCCGGGCATTGCGGGACAATTTTAGTCTGCGAGCCAATCAACCTCTCCAGGAGCATGCTTTTGGACTGTGGGAGGAAACCGGAGTACCCGGCGAAAACCCACGCGGACACGGGGAGAGCATGCAAACTCCACACAGAAAGGCACCGGAGCCGAGAGACTCAATCCATAGTTGAAAATGAAACTCAGGTGGCAAGGTTCATAAGTGCAATGCACGAACTACTGTCAGCAAGCCTATCCCTATAACTTTAGAGAGGTAGTGTTTGAAAATGAACGGTCAAACACAATGAAAACACTGAGATCACTGTTGTGCGCTACAAAGACTCTTGGTAGAATTGCTGTTAGGAAGTGCGAATTAAGACCAACAGCACAGTGGGATGGGCGGCGCGGTGGCCCAGTGGTTAGCGCTGACGCCTCACAGCAAGAAGGTCCCGGGTTCGAATATCTCGGCTCGGGTGCCTTTCTGTGTGGAGTTTGCATGCTCTCCCCGTGTCCGCGTGGGTTTTCGCCGGGCACTCCGGTTTCCTCCCACAGTCCAAAAAGCATGCTGCTACATAGGTTGATTGGCTCGCAGGCTAAATTGCCCCGCAGTGCCCGGCGATGGACTGGCGTCCCATCGTCGGTATATCCTTGCCTTGCGCCCTGTGTCTGCCGGAATAGGCTCCGGCTTCACCGTGACCCTGTATAGGACTAAGCGGTTTCAGACAATGAGATGAGATGAGCACAGTGGAGTGACGCGCCTCCTTCACCAAACTTCACCACATTTGGCTCCCCAGATTTGATTGTTGCCACATCAGGCACTCAATTAGCACTCACTTCACGATGCTTTCAACGTGGGATTTGATACGTCGAGAACGAGCGAGGAAGGACGCTCGAAACGGCTATCCCGAAAGGGCACTCACTTCACCTTCCTTTTAGTCATGGATGTGAGTGACGAGGAAGTAAACTCTATACTGCCAGGGCTCCAGAGTGGTGCCTCAACTCACAAGGACATATGCAGAGATACGTCCACTGTGGTGGTACACTGCCAACATTCTCTAAGCTACAGTTTAATTCATATCGCAAGCATTATATTTTCCCGGCCACACACGGTTTAATTAATCTCGTTAGTTTGTTTGAACAACCAACAATCACGGTATCTGCATATGAGGCGCACCATTACGACTGAAGTGTGACGTGCCTGCAGGATTAGGGCACAAACAGCCCTCTTGATGTAAATGCAGTTCATGTTTTTGTTTTCAGCTCTCGTGCTTTGTGGTGGTATTTCCTGGAAACGACGAACATACTTGCAAGCCACACGGCCACATACCACCCAGGATATCAGCACTGGTGGTCTGGAAAATAAGCAGCCCTCAAGGACCAACGAGGGCAGAGGGAAACAGCCAAGACCCTGACAATAATGAGCGACATTATTTATAATGTGGAATGTTTTTCAAGTCGAGGAGTGGCGAGGGCAGGAAGTAAATCCTTGCGGGTCTGCACAGAGTCAGAGCCCATCGTCCATAACGCTCCGCTTGTAATTGCCTGTAAGCCCTCCAGCTTGTTGGCGAAGCGTGCACGAGGATACGTTTAATTTTCATTTGGTTTTAAAACGAACAGATTCTTCTATCCATTTCTGATATGTTTTGACCTTTATAAAACACGTCACGGACCCCCACACCGAAGCTCGATTTGCATAAGATTTCCAGACGCTTAATTAAGGATTCAGTCTAGAGTGTCTGGGTTACTATTTTATTCACATAAAGTCTCGGATTCGCGGAATACACTTTAACCATTTATATAAACAATGAAAGTTGTTGTAATGATGTAGGTGTT
The DNA here is from genome assembly GCA_036362905.1 of Mordacia mordax. Classification (NCBI taxonomy): domain Eukaryota; kingdom Metazoa; phylum Chordata; class Hyperoartia; order Petromyzontiformes; family Petromyzontidae; genus Mordacia; species Mordacia mordax. Next base: position 21,090,476 of record JAZEWT010000006.1, on the reverse strand, counting down.
CACGGCTCGATGCATGATGTCAGCAGCGAGAATGAACGTTGTTGTTTTTAGGGTAGGGAAGTATATGAGTGTCGTCATTACTATAGATATGAATGCCAACTATAATTCATAAGGTAAATACATATATTGATGAATAAAGCATAGTTTAGTGATTCTGTAGTCGTTTTAATCAATCATCCTTAAAAAGTTGCTCGCCAAAAACTGACTGGCATTTCTCCGAGGCAGATCTAGTCAATACAGTGCTCAATATGGATCTGTAAATTGCCTCGAGCCGCTATTGCTGAAAAACGCTAATAAAATGGCAAAACGTGTCATTGTTATGCCGAGAGAAGGTTCACAATACATTAATGCATTAAGCGGAGGTAGTACGTCTTGCCTGATTATTATACGATGGAGGTAGAAGTGAGCTACTTAATCTAGGTCCTTGGTGAAGCTCTTGAGTCACAGAGCAAAACATCAGACATGATTCCGAACCACAGCTCTGAAGTGCAAGTTGAAGGTACAGAGTTGTTGCTCTTGTTGTTGTTGACATGCCGTTCTCTGCACAGCTCAGATTTGTAACAAAAAACAATGTTGTTGATTTGCCGTTCATATGTCATTGTTGTTGCTGACGCGCCGTTCTCTCCACAGCTCTGTACAGCGCTTTGTGACCCTCGAGTGAAAAGCGGTGTAGAAGGGAAAATATTATATACATTGCCATGACAGAAGCCTATAATGCCGCAGGGCAACTATCGATGTTAATCTTTTAATTTGACAATAATTTAACATTACAATTAATAACGTGGGGCACAGTAATCGTTTCGTATCCATGGCGTTCGTTCGAAGATGGAACGACTCAGTGACCAGGTTGTATTTTATCCTGATGAAACGTTGAGCGATTTAGCTCTTTTTAATAGTTGTCCAGCGAAGATGGGCAAGCGAGTTACAATATCTCAGGGCGCCAGGGATAATTTAGTCAGGACAATTAACCGAGGCGGCATGTCTTGGGTCTGTGAGCGGTAAACGGGGAGAACATGCAAACTCCACAAAAGAAAGGTAAACCCGAACATGGAATCGAACCGGGGTCTCTGGCTGTGAAGCAGCAACGCTACTCACCGCGCCACCATGCCGCCCCTAAAACAAAACAAGCCACAGTCCTGTCATCGTCACTACAATGCCGCGACTCAGATTAAAGCGTTGAGTGGTGGATGGTTGGTGGCCACACGGTCACCCTGCGCCAACATTTTCCAGGCGCTGCGTCATGAATGGTATGATGTTATGTGCCAATCAATGATTCTGCATTTTTGTTGTGGGAAAACCGGAGGAAACCCATGAAGAATAGGGGGAGAGCACACACGCTCCACGTCGGTGCACGAGGCGGGGAATCGAACCGCCTCGGCAGGACCTTCTTCCTGCGAGGTGCGGATGTTGAAAATAATATCAAACTATTCCATTTAAACAGCGCTTCTCACCGAGATCGCGAGGCGTTACCACTGCGCCGCACCGTAATTCCACATTGCTGTGCGAATGCCTTCTGCACTTCCATTATTTCCCTCCCCGAGCCGTGTCCCAGTATCGCCCTGCGGACTCTGATCTCTCCTCACTGCTGCCATCTCTCTCCGTCCACCTCCTCCTCTCTTCACGGCCTCCACTGCAGAGTTAATTTTGTCGCTCATCTGTCGTTGCTCCTCATGACGCGTACTGCCGTTTCCACTTGACTCCCTTTGCTTTAGCAACAGCACCGACCAATAAGGTGTTATGTTGGATATTTAGTTTCAGTCTCTTGTCGTGCTCCCTCAACGTAATTGCCATTTTAATAACTCCAGATAGGTGATGGGCTGCATCGACACCAACCAGGATTTGAATGTGTAACCTTACGATTGCAAGACGAGTGTTCTCACCACATTTCAAGTCACCGGTTTATAATTGACATGGATTTGCTAATGCCGTGCGCCTTTAGAAAGTGAGCGTCTCCGCGAGGACGTCTGTCATGATTATACCCCCATGGCGAAAGCAGCAGCCGAAGATTACCTTTCATACGTCTCTTAAAATAGTACGGTGACCACGCGTGGTATGAGGCAGTCCTAAGAATCCATGGTAATGATTGAGTATTGGCACGAAAGGGCGCATCAGAAAGCTAACACCTGCAGAGTGCAAAGTGTGTCAAGGGACTTCACTACAAGATCAAAGGTGGGCCAGACGTTTTATATTACACTGATATAATGCTGTTACATATGCCACGTTGCAACATTTATCGATAAATGTAGCCGGCGGCAACGTGACACGGTGAATAGCACTGCAGCAAGAAGCGCACAGGTTTGATTTCCAGCTTGGGGGCCTTTTTATGTTGTATTTGCATGATCTCTCTGTGTCAACGTTGATTTTGGCTAAGTACTCAGGTTTCCTACTGCCTGGGATAATTGGCCTGCTATCTAAATTGCTCCCGATGTCATTAGATATAATGGCATTTTATCCTGAGTATAGTCCTGCCTTGTGCCCTGTGTCGCTACAGGATTAAGCATGGAGTTATAATGCGTGAAAAAGATCCTTTAATTTAAAAAAAATATGTCCAGTTTGGTCTGACGGTAGGTATGATTCTTCGTATAAATGGGCCACCGCAGCAATGTGCCACCGCAGCAATGTGTCTCTTGTGCAGGCGATCAAGGGTTCGGATCCCGACCCTGAGACTTGCATCGAGTATTTGGAGTTCATATTTTATCTTCCCATAGCTGTTGCGTTGGTTTTGTCTACAGATCATCCAGTGATTCCCTCTATATTTATAAACATTCGTCTAGATTATTCTGCTTTCTACTCTAATTACCGCACATAGTCAGATGGAGCCACTTTGTTGAGTTATTATGTATGGCCAAATCACTTGTGAAAAAAAACAGCTAATATCTGAGTGCTTGACATGGGATTATTACAATAAAATAGTTTAGGAGAGTGTTGGCACTTTAGCTTCCATGCCTATTGTGTAAATTAACTTTTAGTTTCACAGCAGCAACACTCATAACTGATAAGAAATGTTAATAACATTTGTACCCATTGCAGTTTATTTGTGTAGCATATGTAATATAGTCGGTGCTATTGCAGAGAAACAATTTTATGTTTATGTGTTATACCATATTGTTATTTTTAGTGTTTGTGCCATTCGCTGTATTTAAAGTTCTATATTTGGTTGTGCTCATTGTTTATGTCATTGTATTACACGTTGTTTTGTTCTTATTGGTACGAAGGCCAAGGAAGACACGCGTCTCAAAGGGCTCTCACCTGATTACAAACAAAAAGCATATTGATCCTATGATTGATTCGTTCCAATTTATAGTTCCAATTAAACTCGGGCTGTCTATGACTGAATACTTTCTTTACATGAGTTTACTCTGAACAAGCACTTCTCTTATTGTAGTTATATTTTTTGCAAAGAGCCAGATAATAAGATGCTACCATCGTCAGGCCTTGAAGTGTTAAAAGGGCATCTTGCAATGCTCCACTTGATTTACCAGATCATGACGTGCTGTGTTTTCCACACGGACACCGGTGGAAGTAATGTAGTTTTTAAGCGTTTTACTACTAAATATTTATGCAAAATTAAAACCGCGGCTATGTGGGTCAAACCCCCGTTGTGCTAGATTGTCGGTTTAATTATGTGCATACCTCCATTACCTTAGTTCCACCGAAAAGTCATTATTGTCCGCGAGACGCGCTCCACACATGCGCGCCGCACTGCGGTAAATGTCACAACATTTAGCTTCCGGCCGCAGAGAAGAGCCTCCCCTCGTGAACACAAGAAAGCGAGTCTCTTTGCGGGTATTTAATGAATAAATTAACTGGAACTGAGAGGTGAGACGGTGACACTGCCGAGCGTCGAACGCCTCTCGCCGCACACTGCCGATTCTCCCATCTTCTTTGACACTCACCGTTTACATATCGCAGACGTGGCATTAAAGGGGGCACTGATTGCTCGTTAAAAATCCCACGGTTCGCTTGACGGGAGGTCAATGACTGCCGATGTCGTGACCAATTTAACCACCGGCGCTAAATGGATAACGTGGCGCTCAAGAAAGGCAACATTACCTCGCGTGTAATCTGTGTGCCGTCTTAAAGGGGCAATGGCGTGTGGCAATATTTAATCAACAAATGTCTTCTCGTAAATACAGTTTTGCTTTACTGAATTACCATACGTACTTATTTTAGTGGGCGGCACGGTGGCCCAGTGGTTAGCGCTGTCGCCTCACAACAAGAAGGTCCCGGGTTCGAATCTCTCGGCTCGGGTGCCTTTCTGTGTGGAGTTTGCATGCCCTCCCCGTGTCCGCGTGGGTTTTCGCCGGGCACTCCGGTTTCCTCCCACAGTCCAAAAAGCATGCTGCTACATAGGTTGATTGGCTCGCAGGCTAAATTGCCCCGCAGTGCCCGGCGATGGACTGGCGTCCCATCGTCGGTATATCCTTGCCTTGCGCCCTGTGTCTGCCGGGATAGGCTCCGGCTTCACCGTGACCCTGTATAGGACTAAGCGGTTTCAGACAATGAGATGAGATGAGATGTCTTCTCGTAAATACAGTTTTGCTTTACTGAATTACCATGCGTACTTATTTTAGTGTAATATCCATACATAAAGGACTGGTGTCCCGTCGTCGAGTGTATTCCTGCCTTACGCCCTGTGTTTCCGGGACGGGCTCCGGCTCACCGTAACCCTATATAGGATTAAGCGGTTTCAGATAATGAGATGAGATGAGATCCATACATAAACAGTACAGTATAGTGAGACACACAATATTTGAGACGCAATATTTATAGAGCGCTTTTCACCCGAGGGTCACAAAGCGCTGCACAGAGTGGTTGTTTGTGGAGCGGCTTTCAGCAACGCATCCCCGCTGACCACGCGCCATTTGCTATCGTGGCAGCAGGCTTTCTGAAGGCATTGTGGATGACATCACCCCCACTTAGTGATTAATGGAGGCTGTTGTCATTTTATGTCTAATTCAGTTCAGTATCAGTATCCACTTAATCTGGTACAGGGTCTCGCAGGGCCAAAACCTATCCCGCCAGACATAGGGCACAAGGCGATGCTTTACCCGGGATGTGACGCCAGTACATCACGGGGCAAACTGTTTTGGGGCAATATTCTCAGCAGGCCAATTTAATGCAGGCAGCAGCGTGCATTTGTTCGGTGGGGTGAAACCGGAGTACCCAGAGAAACCCACGCAGACAAGAGGAGAGCGTACAAACTTCCATACAGCAAAACTATCCGAGCCAGGACTCAAACCTGGGGCTTTATTGCTGCGAGGCTACACTGCTACATAGTGTGCCACCTCGCTGCCCTTATTTTACGTATCGGTTTACATATTTCTGCTGTGTACATGAGAGCGTGTGTTCATTTTATTTATTGCAATCTAGTTTTCACATGCATGTAATACTATAGCCTTGAACAATCGTCAGCATCGGTTGATTGCATGTCAGCCTTCTTGCTGAGTGATTCCTCCCCACCTCTGAGTCGTTCTCCCTCGAAGGGAGTGAGTGAATACTCTGTGGCGCTTTACAGGTTGAAGTCATGCTTATGTTATAAGCTGCTGTGTGGCCATGTTGTGTGCAAAAGAGAGCAATGCGGCAACATCTATGGGTACTTTTTTGCCAGTATACATATATAAGATTACAAAAGGAAGCCACTGCCAGGTGAAGGTCGGTCAGTTAAAGGACAATGCATAGGTTATCAAAGCTGCCTGTTTGCATACTTTGCCACTAGTATGTGTGGCTTTTGCAAACTGGACGCATTGTAAAATGTGTCTATTTTGGTGTTTGGGATCTTACACCTGCATAATTGCCAGGCAATTATGCAGGTGTTAAGATCTGGTAAAACCTGTTGTAATCTTATAGCGGCAACATCTGTTGTTGTACAGTACTATGCTTCCACGTCTATGCCTATGTGGTACCGCAGCCGGTGCTACACGCGCACCCCGCAAAACGGAAGTTTAGCCACTGAAAGTCGACGCATGCACGTCGGGTCAACTTCCATGGGTTTTCGCCCGGAGACCTCAGTAGCCGAGGTATGAAACAGGAGTTTGTTTTCCCCCAGGAAGTGGAAATCGCAGGCCCGGGATGCATTGCACAGGGCCGATTCTAATTGATGGTGGCGCACCATCAATTAGATAGCTTCCACGCGAGTCGAGGGTAGGAGACGAGGATGTTGATTGGGAGAGGTGAGAAATGCAGGTAAGAATGCGGCCAGAATCGGCCACAAGCAGCAAAACCAGGGGGAGACCGATTATGGCAGGGCTGAGGAGGTGAGTGGGGGAGGGAGCGGAACAGTGTGAGGCCCACCAATTGAGAGGGAGAAATTAAAAATCTAAAGGGATGCGAATGGGAAGACTCTCAGTTTCCCGGGAAAGAGAAGGGAAAGAAACGAGGAGAGGAAGGCGAATGAGAGAAAATGGGTTGGACGAGAGGCTGTGGAGTGGGCGAGATCAGCGGCAGTGAATAAGAATCTCTTCACCCCTTGTTGTGTCTGGTAAATCTGTATCGCCGGTGAATCTGGGGAGGACCGAGCTGTGCGCGGGTCTGTGAGGGCTGTGCGCTGAGCGAGAGATGTGCCGCGGCGTATCGAGGGTGAGGGACCGAGGAGGACATCGTGTGTCCTCGGGTCGATCAGTGGCATGGCGAGGGGAAACTGTCTGTGGTCTCCCTACGGCACTCGGCGTAACCTCCAGGAGTGTGTACGCCGACGACGGTCACGTTCGAGGACGGGAGTGGCTCTCAATCCCGTACTCGTTCTTTGTAAACTCGGGGCCGCACATGAGTGACGTTGTCACGATGTCGGTCGCACGCCACTGGCACGGCGTGTTGTGTGGTAGGTCCGTCAAGAGACGAGTGGCAGCTGCGCGAGTGTGCATACATGATCAGCCACCCCCCCCTCCCCTGCGTGCCCTACCGGGCTGTGTCGAGACGGCTCACGAATGGCACTTGACCTCCGGTCTGTGGAGGCTGCACGGAGATCCATTGCCTTTCGGCTGTGCAGCTGTGCAGCTGGGGTGCGTGCGGTCGGGACGTGGGCTGAGCGGCCGGGCGCGCACGACCGTGCACCACGCGGGACAAGCCGAGTAGGCCAGTCGGGAGGGGAGACAGCGTGACCATTCGTAGGATGCCAAGGCGGTAATGGGAGTGACGCCAAAGAGCAGTACAGAGTGTCACGCGGTCCGTGACGGGTGAGACTGAGAGGCCAGTACGGCGCCGTGGCTGGCAGGGACAGGAGGGCAGCTGGTGCGGTGTAGCCCGCTGCAGCCCGTCCACGCCGCCACGCTATCCGGCACCACATAGGGCGCCAGGAGGTGGTGATGATGCCGGAGTGGGGGAGAGGTGTTTCCTATCTCTCTCCGCAGCCATTGCAACGTGAGTCTCCAACATGTATGACGGGGTGATGCTGATAGCGACCGCCACACATGCAATCTGCACCAGCCAGCATTGAGCAGCATGATCAAGTAGGGGGGAAATAATTCGATTTAACCACACGGTGCAGGGAGCCCCGCATCCAGAAGTGAATTAACAGAAGGGCTGTGCGTGTATGTGATGTGCTCATGTAGAGGAATTTGCAAAACAGCACAACTGCATTTTGAAAAATGTATTCTCGTCTCGTTTGAGACTTTCCTTGTAAAATAATGGATTATTCATGGCTTTACCTACCACAAAAATGTTGTTGTTGATATGCCTTTTATAAGTCGTTGCTGTTGGCTACATGCCATTCTCTCCACAGCTCTGTGTAGCGCTTTGTGACCCTCGGGTGAAAAGCGCTCTTGAAGTGCTATTATTGTTATTAAATACCTACGTGACAGTTTTTTTTCCCCCATTCTGGATATACATCTCATCCTGATTTGTTCATCAGTGCTCCACAAAATAAAACAATTGCCTGTGCTCTTCTCTTCTCTTCACGCTCACGCATAATCATGAATCGAAGATGTGTTTTATGCTTGTAATTAAATTATAAATTCAGGTATTCAAGGGAGTGAATCATAAGCAGGATCATCACACACGGGGAGGCTGGTGTTAGAGTGGAAGAGTGCCAGTCGAGTGATAATGACGAAGTGACCTTAATATTCTGATTGGGCTTGAGCCAATTACATAAAACAATGCTAATTAAAACAAAACGGAGCCTAACCTGAGCACGAACATTGCAATTTTGGGCGGCATCACATTTGACCCTTTCGATAGAGAGAGCACATCACGGAGGCTTGGCACGCGGAGCGAGAGCGGAGAGGAGGCAATGCGTTCCCAAAGTATAATTGATTGACACCGTCGCCTTCCCGTTACGAAGGGGCGTACACGGGTTAACAAGACCGTTATCTCCAAAATGTAAATGAGCGTGCCTAATTACGGGAATCTGACGTGGCATACCATGCCAGAATTAATGCACATTGAGAGGCTGCCGTGGAGATGGTGTGTACGTATTGCCCGCGAATCCAATTTAGTGCCTTCGGCATGCAGTTGTGAGAAATTGTTAGGCTTTATTGATGCTTCCTGTCAGCCCACGTGCGGTAAATGGTGTGATGCCGTTTGTGTGATACTGCCGATGACTGCCTACATGAGCATGTAAGAAGCAAATGGGATGCAGTGGAGGAGCTATGAACTTCACTCTGGTACGTAATTGAACGCATGTAAGAGTTGCATGTATGTCGCCTTAAAATATCTCATCTCATCTCATTGTCTGAAATCGCTTAGTCCTATACAGGGTCACGGTGAAGCCGGAGCCTATCCCGGCAGATACAGGGCGCAAGGCAAGGATATACCGACGATGGGACGCCAGTCCATCGCCAGGCACTGCGGGGCAATTTAGCCTGCGAGCCAATCAACCTATGTAGCAGCATGCTTTTTGGACTGTGGGAGGAAACCGGAGTGCCCGGCGAAAACCTACGCGGACACGGGGAGAGCATGCAAACTCCACACAGAAAGGCACCTGAGTCGAGAGATTCGAACCCGGGACCTTCTTGCTGTGAGGCGACAGCGCTAACCACTGGGCCACCACGCCGCCCTGCCTTAAAATATTATTTCAGCATTTTATGTTCAGGCATTGCCTCTCTCAAGGCGAGCTTATGATCGGGATCGAATCTACTTAATACACTACAGTATCCCTGCCTCTTCACCATTTTGCCTAGACTTCCGAGTCAAAATAGCTCACCCAAATATGGGCTTCTGACATAGGTCATAAATCACTTAACCTATGAAGGCTTACGTGGAGTATACAACTCAAGCCAAAAAATGAGAAAAATGTAAAATATCACGTAAATTAATCTAGAGTACTTTCAACATAATGATTAACTGAGTGGACAAGGCATTCCAGCGGACAGGAATTATAATAACAAATCAGGAACAGATGGAATGTGATGATCCCCAATAGAGGACTGCGACCAGAAGTTTATGGACCCAGCAATCTCCGTAAAGAGGCTGGATGGGAAAAAGAGAAGACATTCATCTGAATAAATATGAAACATATCTCTCAGTGTCAACTCCCTTAGCATAAAAAAAACCCCAGCAATATTCCCAGCACCACATGAATTGTCCTTAAAGATGCCATAAAACCCACAAGATGTCACTGCAGCCAACTGCAGAGCAGTCCAACTGATGATATTTCGTTGTCGCCAAGGCAACGCACCAGTATGATCTCATGTGACTGCGAGATGGATTGTTGTTGTTGTCGGTTTAACGGCCGGGATCCAGGTTGACCCAGGCCGGCGAGTTGCCCCCCAGTGGCCGGGATATTGGAGGAGAATGTTTCTGCCCTGTGCCCTTCCTGACTCCAACCTTGTTTGGTCGAAGAATCCACGAATTGTAATTTGTCTGGAACCTGCCCCACAACTGTTCACCAAGGAAGACCCTCGCAGAAGTGCTAGACCTGTTCATCATTGGTTATGGATTCATCCGTGCACAATGTCATGCTGTACATTCGTTGTATTATCTTGTGATTGTATATATATATTGTTCGTGTTGGTTCGTCCGAACGTTTGTTGAATTGCAGGAGTCCCACATCCAGAGCTTGCAAGCTCACTGTAATAGTAATATTAGTAAACATCTATCTGATGATTGCTTCCAAAAGCTGCTCTTTTGGGATAGCCGCGTCGATCACTCCTCCTCTCTCGACGCGGCTATCCCAAAAGAATACTTTTGGAAGCAATCATCATGCATTGAGCCGTGAAAAACTACCCTACAGGGAGTGTTAGAGTCCAAACGACATTGCTCTACGGTTCAATGGCACAAGGAAACCCCTCGATCAAGATAAGATTACATCTTATTTTTAATTTTTATAATTTAATACTTGGGCGGCACGGTGGCCCAGTGGGTAGCGCTGCCGCCTCACAAAAGAAGGTCCCGGGTTCGAATCTCGGCTTGGGTGCCTTTCTGTGTGGAGTTTGCATGCTCTCCCCGTGTCCGCGTGGGTTTTCGCCCGGGCACTCCGGTTTCCTCCCACAGTCCAAAAAGCATGCTGCTGCATAGGTTAATTGTCTTGCAGACTACTTGCCCGCAGTGCCCGGTGATAGACTGACGCCCCAACGTGGGTATATCCCTGCCTTGCGCCCTGTGTCTGCCGGGATAGGCTCCGGCTCACCGCGACCCTGTATAGGACTAAGCGGTTTCTGACAATGTGATGGGATGAGATAATTGAATACTTATGTAAAAGTACACATCGCTGCAGAACAACATGTAACATATGATCTGGCTTTCAACTATAATTTTCAAATGCAAAATTATCAGTGTTAATAATACACATATTTGGAAATGGTTTAAAATAGCATTTATCGTGTAATAATAATTGCATTTCAGAGTGCTAATCACTCGAGGGTCACTGAGAGCTGCACAGAACTGCGGAGATTCTCACGAGATAATAACAGCAAATCAACAATGAGTTTTTTTAGTTTTTTTTTACAAATCCGAGCTGCGGAAAGAACGGCATGTCAACAACATCAGGACAGTTCAACTGAAAAGCTTACGAGCAATACTTATACTCGAGCCTTGAAAATTCGTACAGTACGTGCACGCAACACTGCAATCGAATGTGTACAATTAGATTTCAAAGAACGCGTGTACTATAAACATTGGAGATAGTTGCTGTTGTGTTTTATAAGTTGTTTATTTGTATTGTCGTTTGTTTTGTATAAATTTGTTTTAATAACGCGAATGTCAGATCTAACTTTAACAGACCGAATTAAAAAGGCCCTAATTAGCTGTTAGGCTGCATCTCTTGAGCATCCTGCGATGGTGCAGATACTGCACAGTAGTGATCTTAGGTCACGATACCATGTATTAAGTATCTAAGCATGCTTCATGTGTTATAGAAATAGGAACATGGTTAATAACCTAACAATACATTTTTAAAATTAACTGCTCTCTTCAGTGATTTTTGTTAATATTGCATAACTTATATCTAATGGGGGCAAGTGGTTGTACATATGTTCACACTGAGAGTATCAGATCTGCTTCAAAAGTGTAAATTGCATCTGCACAACACCGAGGCTTTTCTGTCTAATTTCAGCGTTATTTCCCACTTATTGATCACTCTTCTGAAACGTCAGACTCTTCCAGTAATATTCCCAAAAGGTTGTGATTCCCAAAAGGACATCAGGAAGAAACCCAGGCCGCAGCGGTCATGTGACCAGAAAACATCAGCAAAAGACGTTCACAGGAACGTGTTAAGTGCCTGCAACAAGATCGCCCATGGGGCAGATGATCTACGAGTGTAAACGTGCATATTGCTTGAGGCAGACTCTTAAAGAGCTCATAAAAAATCAGAAGTGGCAAAGAGGTCGGAAAGCATGCACGTGGATTCCCATTAAGCCCCACACAGCGGTCTACAGCAACGTCCTAATGAGCGCACTGCGCCGAAGAAACTCGTAAATGTATGCAATCCGCGCTTTAACAATAACGTCAAGAAAAAAAAACGTTTTCCTAATTTGATGCCACTCATATATTTAATGTTGGGATCATTATTTATTTCTTTAATGCAGTCTGGGCTTTGTACTTTATCGTTATGTCTCATCTCTCATCTCATTGTCAGAAAGCGCTTAGTCCTGCACAGGGTCGCGGTGAACCGGAGCCTATCTCGGCAGACACAGGGCGCAAGGCAGGAATATACCCACGATGGGGCGCCAGTCCATCATCGGGCACTGAATGCAATTTAGTCTGCAAGCCAATTAACCTATGAGGAGCATGTTTTTTGGACTGTGGGAGGAAACCGGAGTGCCCGGCGAAAACCCACGCGGACACGGGGAGAGAACATGCAAACTCCACACAGAAAGGCACCCAAACTAAGATTCGAACCCGGGAGCTTCTTGCTGTGAGGCGACCGCGCTACCCACTGGGCCACCGTGCCGTCCTTTAGCGCTGTGTATTTAATCATATGCAGCTAATATGTCTGTATGAATGAGTTGGGGCAGTGGGAAGCACAGGTGGCGTCTCTGGAAGTCACCTCAGTCAGTCAGCCCATGGCATCTGGGTCTGTCCCGTGATCTCCTGTCAGCTAGCCTTCGATACTTCATGTGGCCTGAACATACACCTGGCCTGGCACAAGCGCTATAGGGAGATCACCGCCACGTTGTGGCAGATGGCAGTTGTCAATGTTGTGTGCATGGGGTTGGCACAATGTGCTGTGATTCTGGTTGCCCAGCTCCATCGTCTGACCACAGAAATATTATCATCAGTGGCAGTTGCAGTCTGAAGCTGGCATAGGCATTACCTAGGTTAACTCAGCCTAAAATGGATACATGACTACCTGCTGCAGTGTGTCGAAATCAGTGTGGCCGATTCAAAGGTAATCCCTGTATGTCCTTATACTACATCTGACCTTAATAGGCGCTTGCCAACACTATCCATCTCTACGTAGCTGTATTAAAGATCTGTCTTTTCCTAAAGGTGAGACGGATCTTGAGTCGTGTTATCCTTAGATGTTGACTGCACTGTCTCTTGTATCAGTCGTGTGATCCGCTGAATATGCTGGATGTGAAATGCAAACAATTGTTAAATGCTATATAAGTACTGCATAAAGTGAAGCATAAACTACTTATAATTTCCCATACAGTCAACATAAGGATTTTCATTGCGAATTTCAGCGTGAAATTAAATGCTCGTCTGGATCAATATAAGTTGCTTAGATGAGCCATGAGCAAAAGAACACATTATTTAAATGTAACAGCTTTTGGGAGATTTATTATGAAAAGTTAAGAACAGAAAATCTTAATTATTCGAATATCTTATGCTTTGGTTGGGGGTAAAATAAATATGGTAATGCTTATATCCTGACTGGCATGCATGCAGTTTTCCAATTTCAACAAGACTTCCAAGACCACATTAAGTGTAGTCGTTCATTTGATCAGCAGCCAAAACCTTTTTATAGTGACCTTTATAGATGAAGATGACTTGGCCCATCATCCATCTGCGGTTGATAAATGAGTACCATCTTGTGGGATTTCAGCACTTATCATGCAGGAGACAGACTGCTCATGACCAGAGGAATGTGAACCATTTTTACGTGAAATCAGACCAACTAAAATTCGACTTTTTCTGAAAGTTACATCAGATGAGAATTGATTGCTTTTATTAGTCTAAGCAAAAGATATCCGGATTTTAATATCTTTGATGAAAATTGCATTACATTACTTGAAAGAGTTTTTTTTAATAATCTGCGCAGGCCAATCATTATAATTTCCCTGGTATTATTTTCTATTTATTTTATGTGTGTTTGTTGATGTTGTGTGTTTATGTTGATGTTGGGTCGTATAGCAAATAAAAGTCACAAAAGGCCACAACTATTTGCCTTACAGCACAAAGGGTAATTTTCTGCAGTATGCATTAAAACTTACCTTCGTGTTACATTCAAGTAACCTATTAATTGGATTTGAGACGAGAGCTATGTTATGCTTAGGGTTCGCAATCTTTAACCTGTGGGTTTGAACGGAGTTGAGCCGATGCTCATATAGTGTTCGACTTAGTTTGCGAGTTCATCTCACAGAGATCAAACAGCACAATCAATTATTCTTGAAGGGTGTAGAAAATTACTCCCAATTTATTGATTGATCGCTAGTGGTTGTCATGTACAGTGATCATCGATGCCGTAGTAATGTGAAATTTAGTGCAATAGTTCGGTGCTGTTAACCGAGATGAGTTCATTGGAGAAAAGGTGCCAATTACTTCAATTATTGTATGCACCGTGTGTCTAACCTTCATTCATCTGCTGTCACCAAAGTACCATCCGCACAAAGGGCAAAAAGTGTGCAGACTGCAATGTTCATATTCTACAGGATCATGGATTCGAGATATTTTTTTTCACATGCTGAGCATACACACACACACGCCGTATGGACACACCACCGAAAGGACCAAGATCGGTCCTGAGATCGGATTACCATTTTCCTGTTTAAGGAAAATAATCGGCGCGGCATTGCAACTCAACCTTTCGGTGGCGTTGAAAAGCGATTTTTGATGATGGGCTACCAAGGCAGACTCCATCTCTTGAGCAACGCGCGACGACTATTCATCCTTGCAACGCCACACAATTCTCCGAACCTCCAAGCGGGCAGCGTGCGAGGGAGACGATGGCTCGGGCCTGTGAACCAGAGCTGGTGCCACCACCTCTATCTACCACGACATTGGTCACCCCTGCCTATATACCTGCGGGTGGCCGTGACATGAGCACGTCACATCACCACCCTTCTCAATTATCCGCCTGTACGTCAGTCCGACAAAGTTGAACGTGCGGCGTGGTATCGTATAGTTATTATACCGAAATGGGTCTGGGTCAAAGCAACTGTGTCGATAATGTGTCTGCGTATTGTGTAGGTTTTCACACCGCTCTCCAAAGCTGTGCTCTTTCAGGATGGCCGTGTCGAGCGGCTAACCCGAAAGGGCAACTCTCAGTGATTCGGGTAAACTCTGCCAAATCGCAACCAAATCGCACGGGACCTTAGCAGAACGACGGCACTCAGTCCCAGACGGGTCTCTGGCGCCTTAGTGCGCGCCCACAGGGCCTTCCCTGGCCACCGGTACCGCTTGCTGTGCTTACGCCCGTGCCCTCACGGTCGGGTAAGCGGCCCCGCCGTTACAATTACAATACCCAGTTAGGATAAAGGAAGCAGCGATTACAATCCCCAGTTCGGATAAGCGAACTGGGGATTGTAATCGCTGCTGTGAGGCGTGAGTGTCAATCACTGCGCCATCAGGCCACGCTCTCGCGATTCCCAACTCTATATGTATCCAGGCACAGCTCCGTGTCTCCAGTGGATGACCAATCCTGCACAGTTCCCACGTTGGTGTTTACACCTTTGGCTGGCGTTCAGTTACCAGTCTTCACGACTGACCATCATCCCTTAGGGCGGCGTGTCACACCCTAAGCACGCTTCACTTTTAATAAATCACCCGGAGCTGTAGAGTGAAACATTCATTTACAAAAATAATGTGTCGACGTGGCTATGGTTACCAAGACTTAATTTTTCGCAAGAGGTCACGGATTTTAATGCGCTCTCTCCTGTTTAAACAAAAGACACTCACTTGATTTCTCCCACCTAAAAAAAATGCCATCGTCTATTCATGAAGTCAGTATCTGTAAATGGACAATCTGCGGAATTGAATGGGTGAGTGACAGCAGAAACTGAGTAGCAATAGGTCACGAAGGTAAAACATTTTTTGGGATGGCTATTGGAGGACACAGGACACCGTATTGACTGATAATATACAGGAGGGGCACAATGTAATATTCATAGGGGTCAGTTCCATATAAAATTATCGAAGGACCAGAAACAGTCCATTTGCATGCACACATTTACAGTATGGTATAGTAGTATAGGCCTGTGTCGCATATACGAGTGTATTATAACATGGGCGAAAAATTAATCAAATTGTTTTCAATACAACTTGTTTGATTTTTTAAACGATTTTTTTTTCAGACCAGACCCGGTCCATATGCCGTATGTTGTGTACGCTTGGTATAAACTGTTATTGTTTCAGCTGAAACGTGGCTTATTGACAATTGCAAACTTGCCTCTCTTCTCCAGATCTAAAGTCACGAGAAACGGCTTCATCCGAATCCCATTGATGTGCACGTCGCGTGCGTTAAATGAGAGATTTTCCCCTCTTAAAATCAACTTCCGCGTAACGTTTTTCTTTATTTGATCTTGAGCGTGATGAATTGACCGAGGGTTTAAGATTGTTTTGGTAGCGGCAGCGGCGGCGGCAGCAGCGGCAACAACAGCAGGGGCGGTGGCGTCTGCATTTGGTTAAAATCCAGATGTGAGCACTTTTCCAAATTCTGCAGGTGGAACGGACTCAGTCTTGTGAATACAAACACGGGAACAGCACTGGCACCGATGAGCCGTGACTTTTGATGCGGACCCCAACTCGGTGTGTCGCGATTGGACTAACTCTATGTAAAAGTGAAGCGTTCACCAGTTTGATCAATCGCATTGCAATGACAATCATTGCATGCATATAGGATTTTAACGCAGATGTCCTAAGGCGATACAGACGATGGCACATAATTTGCAGGGAGGAAGCCACGCAGTCAGCTGGCGCCAACTCACCAAACACGGCATTGTGCAATAAAACCGGAGAACCCGATGAAAAAACCGACACAGAACAGGGGGAGAACATGCTACATCCACACGGAAAGGCGTACGAGGCTGGAATAATAAGATTTGCATTTCTAGAGCGCTTTTCACCCGAGGGTCACAAAGCGCTGTACAGAGCTGTGGATAGAATGGCAAATGAGAACCGCGTCGGGTGAGATGTTACCGCTTACCAAGTCGTTAACTCAGGAGCCAAGAGGAAGTGCATGCCCGCGGATCGTACCTTTTGGTGCGGCACGCACTGTCATTATCGGAGCACGCCGTTACATTTCGATGACATATTTCAGGAGATCCCAATTGAGAAAATAAAAACATAAACACGAGGCCCGGCGCCGAGAGTCATCGCGGCTTGCCGCTAATATTCCAACTTTGCGCGCGGAACCGCGACGCCCATTAGCCGCACGAACGGACTCGCTTTCAAATATATATATTTTCGTTGCGTCAAGGTTCAACCGCGCTGCGCTGCGTGTTTATTCGAGTGTGGGTAGGCGGTCGCGTTGCTGCCGTGGGGCAGTGGGCGGATGGGGGGGCCTTGACGCGTCATTGGTCACGGAACATCGGCGTTTGTTCTCCACCCTCCCCCTCGTCCTACCCCCCCAGCACCAGCACCAGCGCCACGATCCTCCCAATCTCATCTCTCGCTGGGGGCCCAGCTGCCGCGGCCGTACGTCGGGGCGGGTCCCGGTCTCTCGGCACCGCGCGCGGACTAAACCTCCCTCGGGACGAATCGGGGAAGCTCGCGAGCGCGTGCAGGAGCGTGCGGCGGAAGGGCAGCACTGCCGAGGCAGCGGAGGAGAAGGCGGGGGAGCAACGGCGGGAGCAACGCAGGAGTGTGTCCAGCAGTGGCGCGAGAGCAGCGGGGGAAGCGGCGTTCGAGGAGCGCGGAAGTGTGGCGCGGAAGCGGCGCGGAAGCCGTGCAGCAGTAGCGTGGGAGCAACGCAGGAGCAGTGCGGACGAAGTGTCGGAGCAACACAAACCCAGCACAGGAGCAGCGCACGAGCAGCAGCTCAGAAGTACTGCAGAAGCAGCGAAGAAGCAGCGTTGAAGCCACACGGGAGCATCACCGCGAAAGCAGCGTACAAGCAGCGCAAAAGCAGCGCAAAAGTAGCGCAGGCACAGCGCCAAAGTCGCGCAGAAGTAGCTCGGGAGCAGCGCAGGAGCAAAACTGCAGGAGCATCAGCACAGGAAGAGCACATTGGCAGCAGCGCAGAAGCGGTACAGGAGCGTCAGTGCATGATCAGCGCCGAACTTGTGCAGCAATAGCGCAGGAGCAACACGGGAGCAGTGCAGGAGGAGCGCAGGAAGAGCCGCGCCGAAGCATCGCCGAAGCAGTGCAGAAACAGCGCGGGAGCAAGAGGGGAGCAGCGGGTGCTGGGTTTGCGCCGGCGGAAGCGCGACGCGAGGTGGCCATGAGCGCCGAGCGCTCAGCTCTTCGCGGCGACGCCACCGTCGCCTGAGCGGCATAGAAGCGAAGGTAAGTGTGATTCCCGCGGGGCTGCGAGAGAGGAGAAGCGTTTTCCGCTGGGTGGCAGACGGGCCGATTCGTTCGCTCCGTGCTTCGAGTCGGAATTGGTTTTTTTTTCTGTTTGTTGTTGTTGGAATTCCACGCGCATCTTGAGGATTGTGTTTTGGAAAAGTTGCCCACCAAGCGGCCAGTTCCAAGCACAGTTCATTATACGGTGTCACTAGATACGGCTGTGATCTACTCCAATCCGTGAGTGACAGTTTACAAATGCCTACATATTTCAGGGTGGTGCAGTGACGGAGGGGGAAGCGCTGCTGCCTCGCAGAAAGAAGGCTCCCCGGGTTCGATTCCCGGCTCGGGTGCCTTTCTGTGTGGAGTTCGCGTGTTCTGTCTCTCTCGACGTGGGTTTCCGCTGGATGCTCCGGTTTCCTCCCACCGTTCAAAGACACGCTGCCGTCTGGCTTAATTGACCTGCTAAGAAAACTGAACGCCCCCCCCCCCCCGTGTGCCCTGCGATGTACTGGCATCACATCCTAGGTATAGCCCCACCTTGCGTTCTCTATTGGCCGAGATAAGCTGGGGTCGTCCCACGACCTGACACAGGCTTAAACGGGCAATGATAATGAATCAATGAATGAATCATCTTCGAACGCCCATTTCGAACATCACGGTAAGCACGCGGTGATTAAAATAATGTCCCGGTCAGGAGGTGATACATTTCGTCCTTAGATTTACCGCTGTTTTGTTCTTTTTTCATTTACACCGATCTAAGAAATGCCTCACCGTCAGACATTTATTTACAAACGTGCACTCAAATATTCGTCGAAGACACGGCGATGCGGAGTTTTATTTACGATTGTCGTAAGCGGCGAAGGTCATGCTGAAGATTGTTCGGAGTACAGGAGGGGGACGGGAGGGGGGGAGTCATCCAGGCGGTGGCCAGTCAGTGCCAACCTGCCACACGCTGCTGTCCTATACACGATGATATTATCGGCTGAAGGCGAATTTGTTTTCGTTGTGGAATGAACCCGGAGGAAACTCATGCACATGAGATGGAGGAAACTCACAAACTCCACACGGAAAGGCGCCCGAGGTGGGAATCTAACTGCGTCGAGCGCGACTTTCCGTCTGCACAGGTACCCTGCAGCTCAATGAATGACTCAAGCTTAGAAATTAATCCAAATTGATCCCTGGAATGGCAGGGTGGTGCAGTGGTAATATCTGATGCTCACAGACAGTTCTTCCCGAGGTGGTTCCATTCCCGCCTCGGACGCCTTTCTGTGTCGAATTGTTGTGCTCTTTCCCTGATCCACAATAAATAAATAGTCGCATTAATATATTAATCGGCAAATATATGAATATAAATGAGATGCAGTGTCTGGCAAATGTTGGCGCCGACTAATCGAGTGGTTCCCTTCCCCCTCCCCGCCTCTCTCCGGTTTTATTGCCGTTCTGAGTGCTTGCATTGCTCCCCGCGACACCGAATAAACACACGTGCGCGTCACGAATCGTAATTGTTATGAAAACAATAGACAAAGTAATATCAAGTGAACAGAAGCGCCGAGGCGGGGATCATCTCCTCTAAAGATTCCTGAGACAGTGGAAGGTAAATCCACATTGCTATCGCTTGGTGCGAGTTCATGTGCCTGTAAGGCGGTGTCCAGTTATCGACCCTGGAAGGATGATGGGCTGAGTTGATCCTCAGCCAGAACTTGACCCTCAGTGATAGGCGATTGCTCCCCTCTTTTAGCCACTATGCCCGATGGCTTTTAAAACTGACAAGCTCTCTTAAGCGCGGATATCACTTACGGCTCATTCTAACGGCTCAACTTGAGCTAATATTTGTTTTGGTAACGGATTAGAAACGGAAACACTTTTAAGGTCACATAACACATTAATGCTGAGCGTGAAATTGCTGATCCACTTGGGTAATGAAGAACGGTGTTGCTTGATAAAAATACACACTTACCTTAGGTGCAGGCTGCCTCAAATCTATATAGATTAAGAGTACGAACTCATAAGCGCAACACGTAAATATCTAAATAAGCAAGGTGTCACTGGCGAAGCATCAGCAATGAATGACCTGAATCACTCCATTCTGGGCACAATTTTTCGGGATAGAAAATACATTGAAGAGCCGCTATTTCGGAAAAGCCATGACGGGCGTTCCTCCTCTCTCCTTAGCGAGCGTTTCGCCTCCCGAATTGAAGGGCATCGTCAGACTACATTCATTGGTATGCGAATCGCTGCATCGGAGTGGGGAGGAACACTCGACGCGGCTCTCCCGAAAGAGCGGCTCTTGAGAGCGATTCAAATGCAAAATCCCGTGAAAAACCCTACGCCAATGCATTCGGAGCACTGATCTTCGTTGTTTTAACTTTTATTTGGCTCTTCATTAACTGCAGCTGTGTTTGTTCACTGTAATAATCTGCTGCAGAAATGCTCATCTCATCTCATTGTCAGAACCGCTTAATCCTATACAGGGTCGCCGTGAGCCGGAGCCTATCCCGGCAGACACAGGGCGCAAGGCAGGGATATTCCCACGATAGGACGCCAGTCCATCACCGGGTACTGAGGGCAATTTAGTCTGCAAGCCAAATAACCTATGCAGCAGCATGTTTTTTTGGATTGTGGGAGGAAACCGGAGTGCCTGGCGAAAACCCACGCGGACACTGGGAGAGAACATGCAAACTCCACACAGAAAGGCACCCGAGCCGAGATTCGAACCGGGGACCGTCTTGCTGTGAGGCGACAGCGTTACCCACTGGGCCACCGTGCCGCCCTGCAGAGATGCTGAGCATTTCAATCGAGGGGTACACTGAGAAGCGCCCGTTTGATGCATGGGTCCAGACGTGATTCCGCGCGCACCACAGAGCAGTGTGGCGTAATATTGGCATGCCAAGTGCGTCATCGAATTTTATTCTGGAGTACTGTATGTTTGTTTGGATTGGTGCGTAAAGAGCAAACATTTACAGAGGACCTTTTCGACGAAATATGCCACGCAAATGTAGCCTTTTACTTTTATTGTTCGTGTTAAGCGGAAGAAAAAAAAATATGAATTAAAATATGGGCTTTGGAGAGAACAGCATTTCAGCAGCAACAACGACATAAGAACAGCAAATCAGAAACAACAACGTTTTTTTCGTCTTTTTTGTGACAAATATGAGCTGTGGAGAGAACGGCATGTCAACAACAACAACATCAGAACAGTTCAACAGAAAGTCAAATAGTGGCTATGCTTTTTAGGACATAAAATAAGCGATTTAAAAAAACAATTATTGTCACGATGTAGGTTTTCACGGCTCGATGCATGACGAATGCTTCGAAAAGCAGCTCTCTCGGGACAGCCGCGTCGATCGCTCCCTCTCTCTCCATTGCGACTATTCACCTCACACGTTAGAGGCATCCTCAGGCATTGTGTGTGCGTGTGTGTGTGTGTGTGTCGTGTATGACTCCTATTTATATGTAGGTGCCATGTATGTATTAAGTCTCTTCTATAGCGTTGTGAAAGAACGCCCGGTTCCTGCACATGGGGGATGAACCCGTCGCCCCCCGCCCCCCCCCCCCGCCCCCCCCCGCCCCCCCGTGGCTGCCTTTCCTTATCACTTCGCTGTGATTTCCTCGCTCCTTGGAAGAGTTGTCGTCAAAGACCCTCGACATCACACGCACGCGTGACGTGCGGCGCTTTGGTCAATAAGCAGTGAGTCAGTACGCGTGCATTCGAGATCGAAGGGGGCGTTGAGCCACGTGGCTCGTTCGCTAACAGTTGTCCAGCAGCGTGAAGGGTAAAGCGACGGGTTCAAGGTCGGGCTATACCCACGCGGGAACGCCAGTCCATCGCAGGGCACCGGGAGGATACTTTAACAATAGGCCAATTAACCTTGGCAGCAGCGATTCTTTGGGCTTTCAATAAAAAAAAAAAGTTTTTGTTGTTAAGTCGGTGCCCGGTGATGGACTGGCGCCTCATCGTGGGTATATCCCTGCCTTGCGCCCAGTGTTTGTCGGGATAGGCTCCGGCTCACCGCGACCTTGTACAAGACTAAGCCGTTTCTGACAATGAGATGAGATGAGTTATTGTTGTCGATTTGCCGCTCATATGTCGTTGTTGTTGCTGACACCGCCGCTCTCCCCACAGCTCTGTGCAGCGCTTTGTGAGCCCCGCGTGACGAGCGCTCGAGAATTGCAATTATTACAATTAATACCCGGCGATGGACTGGCGTCCCGTCGTCGGGTGTATCCCTGCCTTACGCCCTGTGTTTCCGGGATAGGCTCCGGCTCACCGTGACCCTGTATAGGATGACGCGGTTTCAGATAATGAGATGAGATGAGACAATTAATACCCGCTTGATCCTATACAGGGTATTGGGGGGGGGGCGGGGGCCTATCCCGGTAAACAGAGGGCGCAAAGCGTGGCTGTACCCAGTACATCACAGGGAACTGGGGGATGAAATTTACTCAGCAGGTCAATTAACCTGGGCGGAGTGCCGCGCGGACACGGCGAGAGAATACCGCAGACTCCATACAGAACGGCACCCGAGCCGGGAGTCGAACCCGGTCTTTTGTTACTGCTGCTGCTGCTGCTGTAGGGAGCATGGCCAACGGCACGAGCAACGCGTCTGGGTCGTCGGCCCTGAGCCGCGACGAGGACCTCGCCAAGGTGGAAATCGCCGTCCTCGCTCTGATCATGTGCGTCGCCGTCGCTGGCAACGCCTGCGTTCTGCTGGCGCTGCTCAGCACCAAGAAGAAGTCCTCGCGCATGCACCTGTTCATCATGCACCTGAGCATCGCCGACCTGGTCGTGGCCTTCTTCCAGGTGCCCGGCCGGGGTTGGGGGGTGGGGGGGGGAGAAGGGCTAGGTGGTAGGGGGGGTGCCTCGCCGCGTCGAGCGGCGGTGACGCGGTCCACTCGCGAAGGAAGTCGCCCCTTTGTTGCGCAACGGGCGACCACGGCGCTACTTTCGGTGACGAGCTTTCCTGCTTGGACTGCGGGACGAAACTGGAGTACCCGGCGAATGCCCACGCATTGTGACAGAGTGCAAATTGCGCGCCCGGTCGGGAACGGGGTGCGGATACTCGAGGCGTAGCGAGGAAACCAGGGGAGGAGGGGGGAGGAGGGGGGGGTGGGAGTGAAGCAGGCGGACCGCGGTGCCAACCAGCCAGAACACTGCCTCCTATACATTACCCTGTTATCGGCCAATTAATAAATCGGTGAGTTATTTTCTTTTTACGTGGGAGAATACCGAAGAACCCGGAGAAAAACCCACGCGGGCACGGCGAGAGAACAGACAAACTCCACACATCAAGGCGCCCGAGGCGGGTATCGAACCGCCTCGGGCAGGAATTTCTTTCCGTGAGGCTCAGATGTCACCGCCGCACAAGGCAGCCTGCCGTGACCGCTAAGGCGTTAACGATTTCGCGAGCGGTGTTGGAATATTAGCGGCAAGCCGCTACGGGCTCCAGGACGCCGAGCTCTTCGCCTCTCTCCAAGGGGCTGCCGCGTAAGATGTGAAGCGGAGCGCGCAATGGCACGTTCCGATCATAACAGCAGCGTGTGCCGCGCCATTCGCGGGCATTCAATTGCTCGAGGCTCGCCACGTGCCAAGGTTGCTCAGCGGTAACATCTGCGCCGCGCAGATCCAAGGTCCCACCCGAGGCGCTTCTGTTCCAACGTTTCTTACGCCTTGACGTGTGGGAGTTTGCATGTTCTCCCCCTGTTCTGTGTTGGTTATACTCCGAGTTCTCCAGTTTCTTCCGAGAAATAAAACACACGCATTTATACATTCACTGATACCATCATGATATATAAATGTTGCAGTGTCTGCGGTGCTGCGCCGGTTAACAGCATGGCTACCTCACTCTCCACTCTTCTGCGGTTTCCTGCAGTGCCTTTGGACTTCTGGATGAAGGGCGCCATATAAATATAATAAATTATTGTTATTTTTAACTTCAGTTCACACCGCGTGTTATGGTACTCGCAGAAAGGACTGGGCGTTCATCATTCGAGCTTTCGTCCGTGTTCACCTTTATTAACAATCTGAAGAGTTTCTCCAAAACAGGTGCCTTAAATTGTTCCTGAATCTGTCTCGCTATACTTTCATTTCGACCGTAGTCTCATTTATCTTGAGCCATGATTTTGCAGACGTTCTTTTTTCACTGCCAGAGTGCCCACCGTACGGACGATCTTGTTCCAAGCGTTTAACACGCTCTTCGTGTTTTCTGCTCACGTGACCGCGATGTCTTGCTGATCTCCATTTGGAAATACTGCCGACGCTCTGAAATTTTGTAAGAGCCATCAGTGAGCGTAAACTCATACTGAAATAACGCGTAAAAGGCTTCAGGTTTTTTTTTTTAAATGACAAAAGGTTACGTATATGCAGAATTTGGACCCATAACCTGCAATGTGGACGTATATAGACATTATAACTTTGTCTCTCTACCATCGACATTTACACAGCGTACCAGGCACTCACCGCGGCTGAGTAGACCTAGGACAGGCAGTGAGTAGGAATGGAACTTGGGTCGCTGGGTCCATAGCATGGCGTGGTATCCGCTGCACTCACGTCTCTCAACTGATGATCAAGGACCTACCAGCGAGGGCGGCGCGGTGGCCGAGTGGCTAGCGCTGACGCCTCACAGCAAGAAGGTCCCGGGTTCGAATCTCTCGGCTCGGGTGCCTTTCTGTGTGGAGTTTGCATGCTCTCCCCGTGTCCGCGTGGGTTTTCGCCGGGTACTCCGGTTTCCTCCCACAGTCCAAAAGCATGCTCCTGGATAGGTTGATTGGCTCGCAGACTAGAAATGTCCCGCAATACCCGGCGATGGACTGGCGTCCCGTCGTCGGGTGTATTCCTGCCTTACGCCCTGTGTTTCCGGGATAGGCTCCGGCTCACCGTGACCCTATATAGGATTAAGCGGTTTCAGATAATGAGATGAGATGAGAGACCTACCAGCGTGCCGCGATCACCACCTAGTGGTTCTTTGGGACCAGAGCCAAGTAGGTCAACCGGTGCCCGAGACGCAAAACCTTGCGAACTCTTGCACCGCGGTGCTTCATCACACGCGGCTCAACTCCTCCATCTCTCACGCAGGTGCTGCCCCAACTCATCTGGGAGGTGACTTTCCGCTTCAACGGCTCGGATCTGCTGTGCCGCGCCGTCAAGTACCTGCAGATCCTGGGCATGTTCGCCTCCACCTACATGCTCATCGTCATGGCCATGGATCGCTACATCGCCATCTGCCACCCGCTGCGCACGCTCCGGCAGTCGTCGACGCAGTCCTATCTCATGATCTTCGTCGGCTGGCTCGTGAGCTTCGTGTTCAGCGTGCCGCAGGCGTGCATCTTCTCGCTGCGCGAGGTGCAGCCGGGCACCGGCGTGTACGACTGCTGGGCGGCCTTCGTCGAGCCGTGGGGCGTGCGAGCGTACGTGACGTGGACCGCGGTCGCCGTCTTCCTGGTGCCCGTCGCGGCGCTGCTCTGGTGCTACGGCATGATCACCGCCGAGATCTGGAGGAACATGCGCGCCAAGACGGGCAGCCGAAGCTCGAAGGTCGGCGACGACGGCTGCCGCACCGCGAAAGCGGCGCGGGACAGATCCGCGCCGGCCGCGGCCGGCGCCGCGGCGGCCGCGGCCGGCGCCGTGGCGACTGCGGCGTCGTCGCGAGTCAGCTCGGTGAGGAACATCTCGAAGGCGAAAATCCGCACCACCAAGATGACCTTCGTCATCATCGTGGTGTACGTGTTCTGCTGGACGCCGTTCTTCCTCGTGCAGATGTGGTCGGTGTGGGACAGTTCCGCTCCTTTCGAAGGTACGACGGAACCCGGGCCCCGCCACAACGGTCGAACATCAATGCGGCGGTCAGCTTGAATTTCAGGTGGAAGGAAAACGTTCAGCTGCGGAGTTCTTTAAAACAGTTGTCCAGCGTAGACGGCTTAGCGAGTTGGTCGATAACTTGGGCTATACCCGGGATTGGACGCCGGTCAATTACGGGGCACCACGAGCAATTTAGTCAACAGGGCAATTAATTCAGCCAGCGTGATCTTGGACTGTGGGATGAAACGGGAGTACCCGGCAAATGCCCACGCGGACACACGGGGAGAATGTGCAAACTCCGCATGGAAAGGCACCCGAACCGAGACTCGAACCCAGGCGACGCTCATCAATGTGCCACAATGCCACCCACTTGTGCCATGCATCTTGATATAGGTTTGTTGCGGCTGGTAAACGTGATGCGAATTACTCTCAAAAGCCGGCCCGTCGGGGTGGCTGTGTCGAGCGTTATTAATAATATCAATGACACTTCGAGAGCGCTTTTCACCCGAGGGTCACAAAGCGCTGCACAGAGCTGCGGAGAGAACGGCACGTGGACAGCAATGACATCAGAATGGCAAATCATCAACATAAAGCAGCAACAGGGGGAACGGTGGGTGGGGGAACAATAATTGCCATTCGCCACTAAGTGGCGGCGATGTCACCACAGCGCCTGTGCCAGGCCACGTGCGCCTTGACGGTGTAGGGGACTCGAACATAAACACGTGGTTCCACGAGGGCTGGGGCACGCGGGGGAAATGTTACAATGCGAATATGCAATGGAGCGAACGTTCTGTTCAGCTGACACCAATGATGATCTGAGTCACACCAACTCACACCGACATGCGCGAGGGTGAACTATTCGAACCCACGTACACATTCACGTAAGAACACCAGCTCGATAACTTATGCAGTGCTTTTAAACTCACATATAGTAATTAAAGGGCGGCGCGGTGGCGCGGTGGCGCAGTGAGCAGCGCTATCGCCTCCCAGCAAGGAGCACCCGGGTTCGATTCCCGCCTGGGGCGCCTTTCGTTGTGAAGTTTGCGGGTTCACTCCCACGCGTCCGCTTGCGGTTTAGTCTGGTACTCCGGTTTCCTTCCACATTACAAAGACACGCTGCTGCCTACGTAAATTGGCCTTTTGAGTAATCGGCCCCACAAAAAAGTGCCCTGCGATATAGTGGCGTCACATCCTGGGTATAACCCCGTATCGCGTTCCGTGTCTACCAGGATACGCCCCGCCCGCCCCCCCCCCCAAAGACCATGTACAGAATTACGCGAGTACTGA
>JAZEWT010000006.1:21021274-21049487 GCA_036362905.1 Mordacia mordax | reverse complement strand
GTGCTTTGTGACCCTCGGGTGATTGGCGCTCTAGAAATTCAATTATTATTATACGACAAATGCTACATTTAGCCATTTCCCAATATATGTATTATTAACACTGATAATTTTGCATTTTTAATTTATAGTTGAAAGTCAGATCGCACTTTAAATATTCTCCAACGATGTGTATATTTAAAAAAAAACCCAAAACTGCTATTGCTGATTTTCCATTCCAATGTCGTTGTTGACGTGTCATTGTTGACGTGCCGTTCTCTCCGCAGCTCTGTGTGGCTCTTTGTGGCCCTCGGGTGCACAGCGCTCTGTAAATGCAATTTTTTATTTTATTAACACGGCTATCCCAAAAAGAATAGCTTTCGAAAACAATCAGAATTGTTGTTTTACTCAGATTTTTTAAATGCCGGTTTTGTTTATAAATTTGGAGATTGTGCTTTGCTGAGTTAGTTTTACTCGTCTAATTGTTTTCCAGTCCATTGAACAAGTATCAAATTATTCTGTTTCATTCTGCTCGTTGTGTTATATCATAAAGTTATATCGCAATGTAAAGTTTATCAGTTTTTGAATTTAGCACCATGTCCTGTATATGTATTTCAATCACAGTCGATCACCACAGGCCACAAATGCCATAAACGCCACTCAGCCAGCCACACGCAGTGCTGTTTAAGGTATAATGTAACTGATACACACGGTATGGGTATATTAACCTGAGCAAGGTTGCAGGAACTTGGGAAGGAGACAGTTTATACTATGTAATGTCGCAATATTGTATATTGTTGCTGCGCTGGTCAGTTCGAACATTCATTTTACTGGAGGAATCCCGCATCTAGAGCTTGTAAGCTCAGTTGGTACTCTGCTGTCATAATACACATCCATCTATCTCTCTTAATTTCTACCTTTCTCGATACTACGACGCCTCTACGGTGTGAAAGTAAAGTGTGCATCATATCAGAAAATGTGCTTAATCATCAGCACCCAGGGTCAGTAACAGCCACCCTCTCTCTTTTCCAGCTGACTGAACCATATTGCAATATCAGCATTGAGGGCATTTGACAAGCCATCTGCTTTAGCCAATTAACACATTTTATATTTTAGCTGCGGTGTATGTCTATAGTCGTTGTATTTATGTGATCGTAATGGGACGTAATTATTATTTAACATTTTAAGCGTAATCCACCCAATATAAAGTGTCAAGACAAGGCCTCCACCACATTCTTGTATTACATTGGGGATTATAAGCGTTAGGATTCGTTGAGTGTGACTCGGTCTCCTCTCATAAAATAAACAGCGAGGTGAGATGGCCGAGTGACTCAGAGGTCAAAGCACCAAGGCGGTCAATTATGGGCACCCGCCCATTATTAAACGAGGTTTTTACGTGGGGTGAGTTGATGATTTTAGTCTAGTCATCAATAATAATAATAAAATTTGCATTTATTTTTCACCTGAGGGTCACAAAGCGCTGCACAGAGCAGAGGAGAGAACGGCATGTCAACAACAACGACATAAGAATGGAAAATCAGCAATAATAACGTTATTTTTTAATTGTTTTTTTTTTTGACAAATCCGAGCGGTGGAGAGAACGGCATAACAACAACAACAACATCAGACAGTTCAACTGAGAGTAAAATAGTAGCAAAAAATTATAGGACTTAAAGTAGGCGGAAAACAATGACCTCACAATACCTACAATGCTAAATTTGTTTCTGCATCTTACTTGGCTGAATTTCAGCTTTGACAATAAAAAAATGCACATCTGACCGGAATGCCAGAAACTCTTTTTGGTTTTGTACGTTGCTGCGTTGATTAATTCAGATATTTTGTTGCGTCACAAGAATTCCGCATCCAGACCTTGCAATCTCGTCGGATGCACTCTGCTGTAATAATAAATATCTATCTATAAAAGTAAAATAAACTGCCTATCCCGACAGACAGGGTGGAAGGTGGGGTTATACCCAGGATGTGACGCCAGTACATCGAAGAGCACTTGGGCAATTTACTCAGCAAGAAAATTAACATAGGCAGCAGCGTGTTTTTGGACGGTGGGAGGAAAACGGAGTACTCGGTGAAAACCCACACGGACACGGTGAGAACACACAAGCTCCACACAAAAAGGCACCCTAGCAGGGAATCAAACCTGGGTCCTTTTTGCTGTGAGACGACGGCGCAACTCACTGTGCCACCCTATAAGACCATTTTATATATTTTGTGGAGTCACCTATATGAAGCACACACCTGCTCGTATACTCTCTGCAGTATGGATAAGAGGTAATCGGAAGATATTCTAGACGACGTACAACAGTCCCACAGATCGTTCTCGGAGTAGTTGCGCTGCTCTGAGAGAGATCTAATTGAGACTTGCTCGCCATAGCTGTCCTTTTCGGATAACCGTGTCGAAAGCTCCTGTCCTCTACTTAGCGACGTTTCACCTCCCACGGTGGAGGCACCATCAGGCGACCTGCCTACACCTGAGACCTCGTTACATAATGCTGGTCGTAGCACACTCGCAATGAAATAGGGAGAAAGGATACATAATACATGCCCGGCGATGGACTGGCGTCCCGTCGTCGGGTGTATTCCTGCCTTACGCCCTGTGTTTCCGGGATAGGCTCCGGCTCACCGTGACCCTATATAGGATTAAGCGGTTTCAGATAATGAGATGAGATATATAATACAGAACAGTGTATGTGTAGGCCATGCATTCTGTTCGCTTGTTACTGGATAATGAGACGTGGTTGCCAGGCAGAAGGAACTATAGCAAAAACCTTACCGCCAACTTAGATTGGGTTAAAATTGTAAGGTTTCTGTGCGTTAATAATTCACAGCATTTGTTAGTAACACTTATTACACAGTCACGCATTATCAGTCACGAGCAATATTACTTAGGGTGATGTTGCGTAATGAGATTACAGTAATTTAGTTTAATGTAGTGTTCAAGCAGCATATTACAATTACAGTACTACGTGCACTTACAATGAATACCACATCAAGAATCTGTAATTAAATGAGCTCGGGAAATGCACCTCATAAATTGGATTCTGGATTCAAATATCACGCATTATCGCCCATAAAGTACAATCTGCATACCATATCACTGTCAAATGTATTTCATTGAAATCAAATTTGAGCAGGATATTAGATAGCCCTGTGGTCAGTGAAACATGAAGCGTGCCTTTATGGAAACGTTGCTCAGACTCTGTGATGTGTTTTGTAAAACAAGGGCAGATACTCATTGCCATTAAATAGGCGACCCACGGACCTTCAAAACCAGTTTGGTTGCGCCGTGCTTTATCTGCGCACAGCGCGTTATTTACTCACTTGATAATTCATTAGGGTCGCACACTCGTAACATTTGACAGCTCGCAAAAGTAAGATCCTGTCCGACGTGGTTCAATTGTCACCTCCACTGGGTACCTTTCTGCATGGCTCGTGTGTGTCTTCTGACGCTGCCCTGTGTGGGTTTCCTCCCACAATTCACAAATGTTCATGACGATGGTGGGTTGGCGCCGGCTGACCATATGGATGCATCACCCGCCCCCCCTTTTTTTTTACTGCGAGTCTTTGAGACCTTCGGATTAAAGGCGCTCTATAAGTCTCATTGTCTGAAACCGCTTAGTCCTATACAGGGTCACGGTGAAGCCGGAGCCTATCCCGGCAGACACAGGGCGCAAGGCAAGGATATACCGACGATGGGACGCCAGTCCATCGCCGGGCACTGCGGGGCAATTTAGCCTGCAAGCCAATTAATCCATGCAGCAGCATGCTTTTTTTTTTTGGACTGTGGGAGGAAACCGGAGTGCCCGGCGAAAACCCACGCGGACACGGGGAGAGCATGCAAACTCCACACAGAAAGGCACCCGAGCCGAGAGATTCGAACCCGGGACCTTCTTGCTGTGAGGCGACAGCGCTAACCACTGGGCCACCGCGCCGCCCTCGCTATATAAGTGTAATACATTATCATTATTATATTATACACAGATTTTGCTAAAGCCCAGCGGTTGCGCGATTGCTTCTTTTGCAGTATGTCACAGAATCCAGTACCGCCTTGGTTGGCACTGCAGTTCTGTAAAACATAAAAATACTATAATACTGCATAATGAACGTTAATAATTCCCTGACGTCATTCTAAACGAGTCGGACATTGCGTGTCAGTGCCATAGTTAATATTTGTATATTTACCTGTAAACTATTCAGTTGCTCAATTGGAATTATTTTGGCAACATTTTAGACGGCAGGGCTGTACAGTGCTAACATTCGCACAGAAAGAACATCCTGCCCGTGGCAGTTTAAATCCTTCCTCAGGAGCCTTTTTTGTGTGGTGTTTGTGTGTTCTCCCCTTGTTCTGCATGGCTTTCCTCTGCATTCGCCGGTTTCCTCCCACAATTGAAAAACATTAGCACTCATTAATTAATTGTCCAATAATATAATACAAAGGATGCAGCGTTTGGGAAATGTTGGCTCCGGGTAATTGAGGGCCTCCTCCCCCCCCCCCCCACACACCTCTCTACGGTTTCCTCGTGCCTCTGAATCGTACTCTCTTCGAACACCTTCGACATTAAATTAATATTGTATTTATTCTTTTTATTATTGGTCTCTATTAGCAGATAATGGCCATCTGCGAAACACTACCTTTTGTGAGAGCCCCGCACCATAAGAATGGCGTAAATGGCAAATAAATTTGGCGTTAATTAAAATGCACATCAATGGCACAAATTACTAATGCTGTATTGTTCGTGCGTGCCGGAGTCCACTCGTGCAGTGCTTTGTCAGAATGCTCGCCGCACAATCAGATTGAGAGTCAAATTCCCTGTCAGAGGTTCACTCAACCCGTCATCCTCATGGGATACAATGTTAAAAGTCAACAATCGCCAGATACGGTAAAACCTGTCGTAATCTTATATATGTCTCATCTCATTATCTGAAACCGCTTAATCCTATATAGGGTCACGGTGAAGCCGGAGCCTATCCCGGAAACACAGGGCGTAAGGCAGGAATACACCCGACGACGGGACGCCGGTCCATCGCCAGGCATTGCGGGACAATTTTAGTCTGCGAGCCAATCAACCTATCCAGGAGCATGCTTTTGGACGTATACTGGCAAAAAGTACCCATAGCGTTAACATCTGAAAAGATCAAATAAGTAAAATAATGACTATAAATCAATGAATAACATCAAATAAAACAAAAGTTATTGTTTAAAACAAATAAAGTATGGAAGAAGTGTTCCTGAGCAGGCACAAGTTAACAGTGAGCCATCATCCAAGCACACAGCAGTTAGAAGCATCAACAAACAGTCCTAGCCAGAGGACTTCAAGGACTAACGAACAAATGAGTCTTGAGACGGGATTTACAGATGCCCAGAGACTCAGCTGACTGAATGTCCAATGGAAGGGCATTCCGGAGTCTCGGAGCAGCACACGAGAAGGCTGTGTCACTCATCGAATGGAGGTGCGATCTGGGCATATTCAGCAAGCCCGTATTGGTGGATCGAAGTTGTCGTGTTGAGGATGGTGCCTGAAGTAGGTCACAGATGTATGCTGGAGCAGCGTCAGTAAGAGCATTGTATGTGAGAAAGAGGTTCTTGAATTCAATCCTGTATTTTAACTGGTAGCCAGTGGAGAGACACCGGTACTGGGGATATGTGGTTGTGGATGAGTGTGCAAGTAAGGACTCTAGCAACCGCATTCTTCACACGTTGGAGACAATTGATCAGGCAGGAATGACAGGAAGTAGTGCATTGCAATAATCGATTCGTGAAGAGATGAAGATGTGTATTAGCTTTTGAGCGTTGGAGGGTGACAGGATATTGAGAAGCCTAGCTATGTTTACGAGATGTAAATAGGCTACCTTCATCACCTCATTGCTGTGTATATCCCAGGTGAGTTTGGAGTCAAAAATCACTCCTAGACTCCAGACTGCCGAATCAACTTCGATTGTCTGGTCGTCAAGCATCAAACGGACAGGTTCAACCTTGGACAATTGGTGCGGGGTTCTGACAAGTAAACTTCTGTTTTGAAGCAAGTCTGTAAATGTATGTATATATGTATATATGTCCACATTGAGAGTTCTGGGTTCGAATCCTTCATAAACGAAGACTATATCTGAAAACACCAAGTTTGGTGGTGTGCAGATGGTGCTATGCAGATACAATTTCCGTGTTAAATTCTACGTTAGCAGCAGTAGCATTATCCCTTTCAAGTGCTCCTCCGCCTTATCCTCACGTCAGAAGAATGTGTTACACGCTTGGAACAAGATCACTCTAGGGCGGGTACTCTGCTAGTAATTAGAATAATTATAATAACACGTAGTATATGTTAATTTGTCACAATTTAATGGTGATAGCAGATAGAAGAAAATTAAAGCAAATGCTTAAGGCCAGAAGTAGCTGACTGGGGCCCAGATTCATTAAATAATCAACATGCACAAGCTACTGTATCGGCCTGGTCTCACGATGAACGCAAAGTGTTCATCATTCTAATGAGAGTAATAAAAAATAATACACAATTGCAATTATAACCTATTTATTTCACACCATCGTGATATTCCTGAGTTAAGTAGATTGTTAGGTATATAACGCCTCCAGCGACGTGACGCGCACGCAGGCACTCGTCTTGCTCGGAGCTTCAATTGACCGGTGTGGCACCTCCATCAAACCAAGTTTCTCCGATTTACACAATTCACAAATGAAAAAAAAAACCCGTTTTGCATGGAATAATCCACTAAAGAGCAAAAAAAATCCCGTTGTGACAAAAGCAATGCTTATGAATTTATAAACAATTATCTTCAGCCATGGTTCAAAGGTCCTCAGTCAATAGCAGCTGATCTGTTGTTGGCTGGACAGGCCCGATAAGCCTTCTCAGTCCATACTTTTAACTCGCGATGCTTATAAATAATGCATGCCACAGCCCACGGGACGTGCGCGGATAATGGAAAAAGAAGCATCTCGAGCGGTTCCCCGCGTCCTGGCGGGGAGACACTTGCCGAGTGCTCGATTTTAATGTTTGTCGTAGCTCTAAGGCCACGCCACTCATGACCTTATACTTTCACTTGCGCAATGAGCAAAAAAAAAATCGCACACCAA
Source organism: Mordacia mordax (assembly GCA_036362905.1). NCBI lineage: Eukaryota > Metazoa > Chordata > Hyperoartia > Petromyzontiformes > Petromyzontidae > Mordacia > Mordacia mordax. Next base: position 21,042,412 of record JAZEWT010000006.1, on the reverse strand, counting down.
GAATAACGTGCGCGATGCCGTGAGGGAGCCAGCACACATCGCAGATCCACAAGTTCTTTGTCATAATCATTATCTATCCACTGCTAGGTCCAGCATTCGAGTTCATCTCATCGTTAAGTTTTTCATCTGTGCTGGATTTCCGAGGATTTCTCAGGAGCATGCACTGTTCCAGAGAGCCGATCGGAGCCATCCGTAAATGTTTCAGGGCAAATGACATTTCCCCGTTTATTTCATAAGAATAATAATTACACTTCTGGATCGCTTTTCACCCGAAGATCACAAAGCGCTGCACAGAGTTGTGGAGAGAACGGCATGGATTTAGACACATCTTGAAGGTATCTTGGACAAGTCACACCTCAAATGAAGAAATTTTGTCACGAATATGATGCAGAAATAAGGTGTGAAACTATATTGGAAGGAGACAGTCAACGCTTCTTCGGAAATTGAGGAAAAGTGAAATTGCAATTCTGGTTATACCTGGAAAATTTGAAGGTAAGAGAAATCGCGGACCACAGAGATTGACGTATGTCAAGAGTCTCTCGAAATGGATGAACATCTCAACAATGGACAAGTTCAAGAAGAGCAGTTTAAATTGCATAATAACGTACCATTCGAAATAATGCATTGACACTGAGTTGACACTTCCCCGGGTATTGTGAGATATTCGTCTTCCTATTACGCATCGCGGTTTGTTGTACGGGGACAAATGACGGCAACCCTGGTCGTCGCTCCAGCAAACACTCACAACGGATGCGTGACGAGCAATCAGAATAAAAAAAGAGACTGAACCAGAATAGATCGGCTCACTGGGTTCGATTCCCAGAGGACTGTCCACTCAGTGGGTTCGATACCAACAGGACCCAGTAGTCACTAACAGTCATTCATTATCAGCATCCGTTTAATTCTGTGCAAGTTCGCGGGGGGGGGGGGAAGAGAGGCGGCTGGAACCTATTCGGGCAGACATACGGCACAAGGCAGAGCTAATCTCAGAATCTAACCAATCCACCGCACGGCGCTACTGAGGGTAAGTTCGACCGACCAATTAACCTATGCAGCAGTGGGACGTCTTTGGCTTGTGGGATGAAACCGGAGTGCGCAGATAAAGTCCCCACGGACACGGGGAGAATATGCGAGCTACAAACAGAAATGCACCACAGGTGGGAATCGAACCGATTTCTTGTTTTAAAGCGGCAGCCCTACTCACTGCGTCACTATTCTGCCCTGTCACCCAGCAGTGTCTCGATGGAATTGCTTGAGGAGCCACCAGTGATAAAGTGAATTTTACAGATACTCTAATGATGCTACATTGCTCACGAAATGTTTTGTTTTGCCACAGCCGTAGCCCAATTTACACATACATTTTCCACTCCGTTTCTCGCGATAGCACGTTCACCACTTGTTGCAGTGGTTGACGGTTCAATTTTAGCAGCATATATTAATGAAATATAAAAATGCGTCATGACGTTAACAAATCCACCATTGCGTGCCGGTGTTATGGGACAAACTTTCCAGATTGCTCACAGATTACCCAATTGGCACATGCACAGCAAATGGGCCTCCTCCTCCAAAAACTTGGTTGGACCCTCCTGAAAACGAATCTTAAGACTCCGTGAAGCTATCCTGCATAAACAGGCATAATAATTGATATATATTGGAGCAAGTGTTTTTGTATATGAATGTATATCTGTACTGAAAGTACCAGGTTCAAACCATTTGTAGGTGCAAATTTTATCTGCAAAATAACAAGGATTTTGTATCTTATATAAACTTTACCAGAATGTCAGAGCCAGTAATATTCTCAAAATGACATCAGTAAGACATCCACATCAAAGCGGTTATGTCAGCAGATAATTTCATCAACAGGAGAGGTGAGAAAAACATGTTAAATATTTGGAACAAGGTCACCCTACGGGTGCAAAAGTAAACAAAATAAATTGATTCCAAACAAATCCAATCACCAATATGGGCTCTGACATGGTCATGAATAGTACAGCAATTAATCATGCATTTTATTTTCTAATGAAAAGAAAATGATTGTTTGGTATAACACACTTGTTGAACCGTATGCACATTAAACAAAATGTACAATATAATCATCATATGAAAATACATTAAACATTGTCATTATATCATTAATTAGCACATTCACATTGGTTCCCTCTGAAAACAAATCCGTCATGATTCATATTAGAATAAATAAATGGAAGGCACACGCACACACAGGCGTCAAACTGTAAACTCGTGGCAGTCTCCTCCCAGACCACTTGAGTTTTTCCCGCATTTTCATTTGCCCAGCCATGTGACAATAAAACGAAATCTCATCTCATCTCATTATCTGAAACCGCTTAATCCTAAATAGGGTCACGGTGAGTCGGAGCCTATCCCGGAAACACAGGGCGTAAGGCAGGAATACACCCGACGACGGGACGCCAGTCCATCGCCGGATAAAACGAAATACCAATATTTAATACACTACAAAGGTGCTCCAATAAAGAGTCTGAAAACACAGATTATTCAGAGCGTCCTAACTGAATCATGTGACAAAGTGAGTCCTATTCCATGCTCCACCGCTATGTCATCAAGTGTGCATGCTGGTGAGTAAAGTTACCAACTTCGAGCACATACGATGCAGAGTGTATCCATTTGTAATTGCTTTAAATATAATGATGCGTTGTTATGGAGTAGGAGAAAAAAGAATTTGCAACACGAAAATATTGTGTCAAAATATAAACAATTGTGTCCAGACGGAGGAAAGAATATATCTTCTCCTGTTTCTCCCGTTGTTAACGCAGATTGTTAAAGGTGTATTAGAAGGCACTTATGGCCATCTGACTACTTGTGTGTGTACGTTCACCTACCTCTCAATGAAGTTGGCCAGTTTTAATGTCTTTGCAACGGTGTGGAAGAAACGCCTTATACGTGTGTACCTAACAAGGTCGTAGAGGAATGCCTATCGATGATCAAAATGTTTATAGGAGCTTCATTGTATCAACACACTGCAAGGCAACGTAAAAAAGAGTGAAAATATTCAGATATGATACTAAACGTGCTGCTACCATCAGGAGCAGCAGCAACCAGAATTGAGAGGGGAGGGGGGACACACTACATTTTAAGCTTGCAGTGTTGTTTGTTCCACACAAAAAAAGCATAGATCAGCATTGAGGTTCTTCAATCTGTCACCACGAGTAAATGGCTCGAAGTACCCCTGGCCATTTTCGTTTATGTCTGTGTGTGCGTGCACATGATGGAGCTAAAAAAATAAAATCCTAAGCTACGGCACACTAAAATGTGGCAGTTTTACAGCTGGCCACATTTAAAATCACTGTTAAACAAGTGCTGCACAAAGGCTTCTTTTATTGTCTTTTCGGAAGAAAAAAAACTTTTAAATTGGAATCTTGTATTAGTCAAAAAATGTCATCGCTTTGAGGCAATGCTTTCCTGCGCGAAGCTTCAATGAAAAATACACAAGTGATTAAATAGTATTCCTTGATGCACCACAAGGATTCAGTGTCCGTATCGAGTGCACAAACTGAACTGATAGAGGAGACGTAGTGTAAATCATACAGTAGAGCAAGCACGACACGGGTTAGCGCAATTCTTATAGGGATGCAAACAGTGGGAATTAACATCGGGACTGTGTGGAGAAAACAATGCCCAATTTCGTCCTTCGAAACTATTGAAGGAAATGCTGAGAGCGAGCACGTGTTCGGGATAAAGAGGTACAGGCAGGGGAGTTGTGGCCAGCATCGTACACACACACTCGACTGCCTGTTTCTCTGCACTGCTGATGCTGCTGGCTTTGACGACACACTGATTGGGCTGATGCGTTTGCATCTTCCAGGTGACAAGACTGACCCAACATGCCTACGCTCAACAACAACAACAATAATAATTGCACTTCTGGAGCGCTTTTCAGCCGAGGGTCACACAGCGCTGCGCAGAGATGTGGAGTGAACGCAATGAGATTGCGACAGAATAATGACGCGCAAATATTCCGTGTCTCGTCACGGACAAGACGCATTTAGTGGTGCGCGAGGAAACGAAATAGAGGAAATGAGCCAGACGGTTGGCCAGCGCCAACATTTACCAGACACGGCTTTCCAATATTCATTATCATCTCTCATCTCTCATTATCTCATCTCTCATCTCATCTCATTGTCTGAAACCGCTTAGTCCTATACAGGGTCACGGTGAAGCCGGAGCCTATTCCGGCAGACACAGGGCGCAAGGCAAGNCACCCGAGCCGAGAGATTCGAACCCGGGACCTTCTTGCTGTGAGGCGACAGCGCTAACCACTGGGCCACCGCGCCGCCCTCAATGCTTTGTATCAATGAGTAATTATACCACACACAGTGGTGTGCACTCCTTTCTGTGGACCCGCGATTATATGTCTCAATGCTTGCCCGAGTCACCATTTAAACAGTGGAAGTTAAAGGTGCAGTCCCGAAATTGCACATTCACGCCACTGCCAGCAGAAAGTCTTCTTCTCCAGGAAGCCTAACATGGCTCTTCAGGAGCAGAGGCTCTCAAGCTGTTGCACCACAAGGCCCACAGATCACTCGGTGGCGCTCGAGACCCGGCAATGAGTTGAGGCCCACCGGTTCAAAATGGCTGCTCCAGTGGGTAATTTGCCTACTCTTCCCTACTGGACCCGCATCTTGGAAGAGGTTGGTGTACCCACACTTTACCCTACTACACTCATGAGTTGTTGATAGACGCTGTGGTGTACCCAATTATACCGCTACGTCGATGGAGGAGGTGGAGGCGTTAATATAGTTGCACAACATGGGGCCAACTCGACATCCCCCTGGATTGCAAGGTTAGTTTAAATCCATATCGATACCTGTTCCTTCAGCATTGTCGTATCGAGTACTCCCTCTCTGTCCTTAAAGACGTTTCATCTCCTACGCTGGAGGCATCTTCTGTGCCAGTACATCCATTTATATACTCTTCAAACATATCTCTTCTCTATGAGTATGTGACCATTGTCCAATACAAACCCAAACCGTGCTAACATGTGGTTTAATCTATAAATCAGATAGCATTGTTTCAACTCAAGATACGCTTTTTTTTGCTGATAAGGCATTGTACCACAATGTATGATGAATGATGCTTGTTTATAAAATCTAACAAATATTTGATGAGAACTTCAACATCCGTTGCTAAAAAAAACACTGTGATCACACAACCATGGATCGTGACTGAAGTTAGCAATGTCTGTTTCACAATTGATTATTTGAAAGAGTGGGGTTCTTTTTACATCTGACTGGAGAACTCAGACACCCGAGATATGTGAGGGCGGGGGAACACTTTAAAATGCACAGTGGATTCCAAAAACACGTTTTGTTTACTCCGACTGTCTCGCCCAGATCACAGAACACGACTCAATTCCCAATTCATAAACACGAGACATAATCAGCGCAACACAATGTATGACTGCTGACGTAATTGGTTATATATAACATCGACCATAGGAAGGAGGATATTGTTTGTTCACAATGTATCCCAGATGTGTTATTATTGTAAAAGAGAACATAATCCAACTATGTAGCATGGGTTGTGCTCAGTGGTGGAATTGGGAGGAAAAGCAAGGCAACGCCACTGCCAAAGGGAATAATCTCAGAGGGAACTTATGAGGCTTTCGTGGTCTTACATATGAATGGTTATTTTGCGTCTCGGAAGTCACGGAAATGCACGATATGCGTTGCCATGAACGCGAGGACACCCAGACCCCCGCTGCAAGCGGATTCTCGGATCCCGGGTGCGTTCCCTCTCTGATTCTTGTTTCCTATTCCACCCCTGGTTGTGTTCTACAGCTCTCCGACGTGTTGTCCGACGTTCTGCTCCATGTCCTGAGACTCTTGCAGTTTTTTTTCTCTTCCCGTACCGTTCTGTCCAGTGGATGCCCTCGAAAAAGGCTCAGATCGCAGCACTGTTTTGGAAGCAACTGCATTATTAGGCATCTTAACCTTCAACCACACGGGCTGCATAACATGCTTAATGCCCTCAAAACGAGTGCGCAAGTCACATGCAGCCAACATGCTTCCCGCTCCGAGTTGATGACGTGAGCTGGCACTAAATGAAACATCGAATGTAATGGCGGATTTCGTGTTGTTACCGGCGCCTGGGATGACACTATCTTCTCACGGGAATTGAGAATCGAGTTTAATCACAGGTGGCTGCCGCCTCATTGCTGTGACGAGGTATTAGCCTCCCCAGTCACCCGAACGCCGCTGTGTGATTACCACCCCTGATGTATGTAATGGCTTTTCACTGCGGACCACAGTATTATTATTAGCACACAACTACTTCATTAACTTCGTTGTTCTTGTCATGTTGCAAGGTGGTATAAGGTTTCATGCAGTACGTCTTCATTGCAAGGCAAACCTCCTGAGTCAAATGACCATTATGTTGGCAACTATTTGGCTCTTTACGAGAGTATGATGCAGTACGTTGTGATATACAAAATGGTACGGAACAGCGATCCCAACAGAGTACCATGCTGTATCACATCTGCCATGTAATTCCATTGTGAGACCAATTAAAATCTACTGTTTGTTCCACTGAAAGTAGGCTGGCGACTCTGTCACATGCTGTTTCCGTGTGTTGGAGTATCTCTGTTCTTAAATCTGCATTACCAACTTGCTAGTACAACAAGCCCTTTTGAACAAACTTGCTGAAAGGTGTATGTGTACTCATGGCTATTCTAGCTGGAATAAAATGTACATTGTTTATTCAATCTTTCACCAAATATGGGATTGTTCAATCACTTTAACATTTTGCTGCTCTTTCAGGATAATCCTCTTCTATCCTGAACGAGAATCTCTTAACAGCAATTCCCATGGATTGAGCAGTAAAGACCGACATCAATATATCTTAGAAATACCTTTTTTTTTCAACGCTGTAAACCAGCAGTTAATTTACGTGTCAGTAGAAGCCACGGAGCAAGAGTTGTTTACAGAGGTGGAAGAAGATGGCCCCTTCTGGGGCTTTTATAAAGAAAATGATGTTAGAGATAGGACTGGAATTTGTGGGCCCAGTGTTTTTGCTGAAATTGTATAGGTGGGAGTTGACCGCAGCGACTGAGCGATATGGGCTGAACCGACACAGATGGAAATGTCGGGGGGGGGGAGGCAGTGTAGGCAGTGAGGGATGAGTTTGGTAGCAGAAGATTGAGGGTACACGAGACGATTTCTACATTCGAATTGACTGCAGAAATATTATTTTATGGTGACAGGCCAGGGATGTCAGGGCGAGATGGTGGGAAGCTGGAATAGAGAACGGGACGAGCAGTCACATAACAGAATGCCATTTCTACTTTTTGCTACACGTTCAGCACGTTGTCTCAACCCTGGTGACTGTTGGGGTAGAGCAGAAAATTGAACTATAGCAGAGGATATGCGAGACATTATCGGACAGAAGAGGTCTATAGCACCATATGTGATCGAGGCAGAGGCTCAGTATAATTAGAACGTTGCCATCGTGGCAATATTGGTCGGAATACATTGTGGCACCTTCTGGATCGGGCAGAGTGCAGTGGTGGCCAATTACGTGCTTCTCGATCCACGGGTGTATTAAACAATGCTATTTGTGTATCTCAGGACAAACCTCAACAAATACGAGCATGAGAATACAATATTCGTTATGGGTGACTGGCCGTTACGACAGCCTGCAGCCATCTCGGCCAGAGCTGTGCCGACTGCTAGATGTGGGATCATGCGATCAGCTTCGAGCTGAGAGAACAGCCGACACCTGCTTGGCGGTATATCATCTGCAGAGTTGTCACGGGGCAAACAGACAAAATAAATTAAATAAATAAATGAGACAAGAGACTCTGTACATCATCTCGTGGTCTGGTAGTGATGTAATAAATGCTGTCAACCAATAAAGAGGCTAGGAAATTGTCGGTGACCTGACGCATGCTGAGCCATATATATTGATGGTAAACAAAAATGCTTGACTGAAAAACGCATTCAAAATAAACTCCTACAAATAGATAGCACGAGCACATAATGTCTATACTCATTCATTCATTATTAGTAGCCACTTAAACGGGTTACACCTGGGCCTGTCCCAGCATAGACACTGGGCACAAGACAGGGCTCTTCCCAGGATGTGACACCAGTCCATCGAAAGGTACCGGAGACGATACAAACAACAGAACAATTAACCTCGTCAGCAACGTGTCTTTGGACTGTGCGAGGAGACTGGAAAGCACCCGACCTGGGAAGGAACTGGGGTTCTTCTTGCTGCGAGGTGCCAGGACAACTCACTGCGCCATCGTGCGGCCGATGTCTATAGTGGTCAAGCTGGTTATAACTTTCTGGCGAAACTCGGGGCCCTCTGAGATCGACCAGGGAAGATCACAGTGGCTACCGCTGTGGTAGAAAATTACCAGGCTTGATTTATTCCATTGTCTATTAAGTCTACGACAATGCGTGTTTGGATGACAGCAGTTGCACACCTCAGAAGAGGTACCAGAGTCCAGAGGGGGCGAGATCATCCTGCTCGGGAGCCTTTCTGTGTGGAGTTTACGAGTTCTCCCCGTGTACGCGTGAGTTTTTGCCGGGTGCCCTGGTTTCCTCCCACCGTCCCTAAAACGCTCCCAGGCTAATTGACAGTTGGTTAAATCGTCCCCCAGTGCCCTGCGATGGAGAATCGCGGGGGCCTGCACGTGGTCTGGCAAACCGTGCAGTAGGTCACCTCGGCGACCATAGCCATGAAAACCCCCACTCGGGGCGGACGTCGGCAAAGAAGAAGAAGAATTCAACAACAACGGCCATTCTCCACTAAGTGGCGGGGACGTCACCGAGGCGCCTGTGTGCCCGGCCATGTGCACCCACGTGCAGTGTCGAAGGCTTGCCAACAAGAGGTAACAGAACAGACTCAGGTGTTAAGGGTTCCCTGACTGAGTTGACTTGCAGATGCACCACCGATGCTCCCTCCTCTGCGAGATCATTCACAGCAGTAGACGACACAGTCACGTTACACAGGTGTGTTTCTGATGGCTGTTGGGATTGTACCATGTGCTCGGTCTGACGTTTCTGCAAAGCACCTGGTATGAAGTGTCGCACATCATACTATCCGGCGATGGACTGGCGTCCCGTCGTCGGGTGTATTCCTGCCTTACGCCCTGTGTTTCCGGGATAGGCTCCGGCTCACCGTGACCCTATATAGGATTAAGCGGTTTCAGATAATGAGATGAGATGAGACATCATACTATACAAGAGTAGGCATAACCCGTAAAGGAAGGCATTGGACACACATTGCACAACCTTAAGCACATACGCAGTAGTTCGGCACAGATGTTGGGGGTTTGTGAAGTGAAGGTCGATGCACAGGATGAACGAAAGATGCTGGCGAGCATCTTGTTTACCCCATGTGATGTGCTGATGTATGGAAACCAATGCCTGATGCAGAACCAGTTCCATACGAATGAACCTTGTCCATGTGCAGGACCAGTGACGTGTCCAGAAACCCGTGCCATGTGCAGAAACCGTACCGTGTCCAGACACCCGTGCCGTGTGCAAAATACCCGTGCCGTACACAGAACCGATGGCGTGTGCCCAGGCGGGGTGACGAGAGGTATTTTCACGAGTGATCAGTGTCCGTCTAACCACTCTAACACATCACTCACCATGCCGCACCCGGCCACACACGGTCCGCCACTCTCCAGGCACTCGCAAAGTCTCACAACACAGCGGGTAAAGACACACACACATCCGTGGGTTCGCACGTCCAACCAAGCTACTAAGAGCTTAACCATTTACCTACAAGCGAAACACTAATAGCTACCATTTTTCTCCTTGCACATTAAAATATTTACTAAAGGCACTTTTTGAGGATACCAGATAAGCCAGCGCATTGTAAAGCACAGCAGAGTACCCGCCGTACGGGCGATCCAAGTGTGTAACACGTTCTTCTAACGTCTCTTAGTGATGGGGGGTTTTTGCTGACGTGACTGCTCTAACCTGCATTTCTGCCTGATATCCTGTTGGGAAATATTTCTCACCGTTTGAATATTCGTGAGTAATGAATTAGCGGGAAACGAAGATGAAATAAGACGTAAAAGCCTTGGTGTTGTGCAGATAAAATTGGCGCTCATGAAAGATTCGAACCTACTATAACTCGGTGCGGTCATATGTGCAATGTGCATTCATTCATATGTGCATACATTCAACCAGCTCTACCCTACCTTAGTACTATTATTATTATTAATCTCCCACGTGCTCACATTCCCCGTGTGAATCGTATTGCTGCCAGATTCCATCCACGTAATAATCATGCTGGATCCATTGCATCTCGAGTGATCAGTCAGAAACTATGTCGAGAAACAATGAAGCCGATATAATTGACATTTGCACAATGTGGGCAGCGTTTTATCTCTCGCCTAGAAATGCTGCTGTTCTAAGATGAGATTGCTTTGTGTGAAAGCACATCTGCCAGATGGCAGTATCCGTTTCAACCATTGATTCCGATCTCCCAATATACCGCACGTCTAATCTACCGACCCGAGCTATGCAAAATAATTAATATACTTCCTCTGAGATAGGTATTTCAAGATAGCATTGTGTGTTTTTGAATAGACTCGACGATGGCATATATTAGTTGGAAATTGGACGAGTAAGTGACGCTGCTGTGGAGAACTGACTGACATTTGTTGTCGATTTAAATCGCAATCCTTCCCTACTCCTGACGTAATTGAGTGTAAAATTGTGGTTGTTGTGCTACAGCTACATCAGCAGTATGAAGAAGAGTGAAAATCCCATCATCCTACTCGCCTTGACAAAAACAAGCTACCACGACATAAATACAATTTAGAAAGCGCGCAAATTCCACACTTGGTCGTCGATGAGATAGGGGTCTGGAGGTGCGAATAAACCGCAAAGAGGAGGAGGGTGTCAGCCAGGCGGTCAGCCGGCGCCAACCCGCCAGACACTGCTTCCTGTATGTTATGATGTTTCGGGCCAAACTAATTAAATAGTATGTTCACATTTTTGGAGGAAACCGAAGAATCCGGAGGAACCCCAGGCAGAAGTGAGGAAGAACACGAAGACAGGCCCCACAAAGACAGGCACCTGAGGCAGCAATCGAACTGCCTCTGGCAGAACTTAATGTGCAGCGCAGATGTTACCACTGCGTCACCCTACCGCCTAAGATATCAGAATTAGTTGACCGATATAGTAACTTCAGTATGTGTAACTTCAGCCCGTTTTGTCTTATTTCACTTCGAATCCGGGCAATAGCTGCATATTCCACGACATGCCTTTTGTGCTACATTCGTGTAGCCGATCTCTATTCTCAAACTAAAAATAAAACCTTGCAGAAAATCGTTGGGTAGCTGGTGACGTGCCAAGGGAAATCGCAGCCATACGTGCTGATGTCAGCACACCCTGCCGACGGACCAAGTTAGGGCAATCCATCTCCGTTTCCTACACACGTGCTCATCGTGTGTGAGGGACGGATTTGATTCAGCCCTTGGCACTTGGGTCTGTTCCGTGACTTCCTGCCAGTGAACCTTTGACCCTTCACCTGGCCTCAAACTGCACCGAACCAGGCACAAAGGCTGTGGTGACGTCGCCATCACTTAGTGGCGAACGGCAGTTGTTGTACTAACCAGTATTGTATTCGCAATCCAAAACAGAGCTAGGCACCATTCGATACCAATTGTGACAATGATGAAGGGAGAGAGAGAGACAGTGATGATAATGATCTGCTGCTGATGATGATAAACCACGAATACTTACCTCCAAACCCCTACGTTACAGATGGGCAGAAACACTTTAGAGCGCTCGAGACGTGTGGTTAAGGCTGAGTTTCCCTTTGGCAGGAATCAAATTCAGGTCATGGGGTTCACAACTCGATGTTGTCCTCCCCGCCGCCCACCACTTGAGTGGCTTTCACAGCACAGCAGTGAATCACCCCGCCTAAAAACCCGCGCCTTGTGTCAATTATGTATCATTCTCTGCAGGCAATCTTTGCATTCCTGTGGGTGGTATGCATGTGTGGATTGTGGTGTCTCAGCGGTAAGCGCGCTGGGCTGCAAACTCATCTCATCTCATTGTCTGAAACCGCTTAGTCCTATACAGGGTCACGGTGAAGCCGGAGCCTATCCCGGCAGACACAGGGCGCAAGGCAAGCATATAGCGACGATGGGACGCCAGTCCATCACCGGGCACTGCGGGGCAATTTAGCCTGCGAGTCAATTAACCTATGTAGCAGCATGCTTTTTGGACTGTGGGAGGAAACCGGAGTGCCCGGCGAAAACCCACGCGGACACGGGGAGAGCATGCAAACTCCACACAGAAAGGCACCCGAGCCGAGAGATTCGAACCCGGGACCTTCTTGCTGTGAGGCGACAGCGCTACCCACTGGGCCACCGCGCCGCCCGGGGTGCAAACTCGGTGATCCGAGTTCGATTCCCGCTCACGGACACCACCGAGTAACGATTTTATGAATCGGTGCTGGGCCTCCACTACGTCGACTCAGCCTCAAACGGGTTTCTGGCGCGGTGCGCCCTCAGTCGGCCGGGATAGGCTCCGCCCCCCCCCCGCCACCCTGAACAGGATGAAGCGGGTATTGATAATGAATGAATGTTTAAACATCGCTGCCAGGGAGACAAAAGCGGCCGGACGTGGTGGTGGTTCCCCAACCCCTAGTGTGCCGTGTCAGCCTTCATAGGTGCTCGCAAACAAAACTTGACCGTAGAGTATATTAAGGCCAAATGGGGGATATTTGTCTTTGGATATGTATGTGACGCATTGATTAGCTCGCTGCGCTTTGAACCTGGTCGCCCAGATTCGATTGCTGCTCATGGCCAACACATTTTGTGAATCGTTACTGGGCCTCTCTTAGGTCAACTCAGCCTCAAATGAGTACGTTGTGTAAACATTGCCACTACGGAAACGAAGGCAGACGGGTGTGGTATTGTCGACGCATCACCTCGTGTGCCTTTAAATATGCTAGCTAACAACACCCGTCCCAACAGCATGTCAATGCCATATGATTGATCGTTGTATGTGTGTGTGTACGTAAATCTCTGTATGTGTAATGTGCATAGTGCAATGGTTAGTGGACTTAGCTGTTAACCCAGCAACTACAGCTTGATTAACTATGGGAATACTTTTTGGCAAAAAGGATAATTAATTTTCATTTAAATTTGACACGCTACTGCCTAGGTTAATTGGCCTGCTGAGTAATTGCACACAGTGCCCTGCGATGTACTGGCGTCGCATCTGTGGTATAGCCCCACCCTGCACCTTCTCTCTGTCGGGGTCGGCTCCAGCCCCCCGCGACGCTGTACAAGATAAATCATAATAATTGCACTTCTAGAGCGCGTTTCACCCGAGGGTCACAAAGCGCTGCACAGAGCTGTGGAGAGAACGGCATGTCAACAACAACAACATCTGGAGAGTACAACTGAAAGTCAAATAATGGCTATAATTTATAAAGTGATACAAAATAACTGTTCAACAAACAAGGAAGGAATACATGTTCCCGAGCAGGGGCAGGTCGGCAGCGATCCATCATCCCGGCACGACAACAGTGAGCCACATCAACAGTCCTAGCCAGAGGACTTGAAAGCCTTACGGAACAAGTGAGTCTTTATACGAAATTTGAAGATGCTCAGGGACTCGAATCTCCAATGGAAGCAGGTATCGATAATGATATTGATAATGATGATGAGTTGAATTTGATTGCCAGTGGTGAGTTATGGGAAGATGCCCCAAGTCTCTCTCCGAGGCTAACTCAGCATTAAATGGATGTGTATGTGTAATGTGTCATACTTGCAATCCATTACTTTGGAGGCAAGAGTTTGTGGATTGGGCACAGATTCATAAAACTCCACATCCCAGGGGTTGTGAGAAGCCTCCGAGAAAACTAGTAATTCTGGTGGATTTTGTAATCTCTCTGCGCAGATGTTTCATTATTATTACACCGTCTAAGCAAGGGTGGGTGGGAACTTGGTAAAATGTTGCCCTCGCAACAGCAGTAGCAGCAACGTGATCGTCATCATCATCAACGTCATTCGCAAATGGCGAGAATGAGACAAGAAGGTAAAATCTGCGCCTCACAGAAACGAGGACCGGCCCCACGTGGCTCAACTCCCCCCCACCTTGGGGGCCTCTCTGTGTGGAGTTTGTGTGTTCTCTCCGCCTGATTGACTCCGGCTGACGTCACTATCACATAGCGGCGAACAGCAGTTGTTGTACTCTCCTCCATCGAAGCCTGTGTCCGTATTCATGACCAGACGTGATTATATTCACGCTTTTTAAATGGTGTTATTTATTACCCTTTGATACAACTACACGAATCGAGCCCTCCAATATTGATCTTGGTCGGTTCGAGCCAAATGGACGGTTCCTAATCACGAAAGCCTTTAGGGTATTCAAAACAAGTTCAGGGTAAAATAGGCCAATGAGTCAATTAATAAAATCATCCCAACAGGATGAGGCTGCGCCATGTCTCACATAGGAGAATGAGACAACGGACGTGTACAGGGAAGGGAAATAGTCATGTCACCATGGACGAAAGTCTGGTTGGTGGTTTCCAAATTTTACGCGATGACAATGGTCAAAAATAACACCTATAGAAATCATGTTTGCAGTTACATTTTTATAAGTTAAGTCTTTCGAATCAATTACGATTTAATGTTCGCGCTGTGTGTAAACAAGTAATTGAAGGCAGCAGGTTGGCACAGTTGTCACATATGATGCTTCCCCGAAATAATATCCAGTCTGATATGGTTCGATTCCCACCTCGAGCACCTTTCTGCATTGAGTTAGCATGTTCTTCCCTATCATATTTGTCACTCTTCCGGTTTCCTCACACAACTAAAAATCCTTATTAATTGGCCCATAACATCATAATAGAAAGGAGGTAGTCTCTGGTGAGATGGCACCACCTGACCCCGTGGCTTCCTCCCACCACCTCTCTGAAGTTTCCCGCAATACGTGGGGACCTCTGGGTGAAATGTGCTATATAAATGGAATGCAGTGTTGTTCTTGTACCCACGGGGTGTGTGATCCAGACACGGTGGCGCGATGAATAACGCTTCTGTCTCAAAGCAAAAACACTTGGGTTCGATTCCCGCCTCTGGTGCCTTTCTGTGTAGAATTTGCATGTTCTCCTCTTGTCCGCGTGAGTTTTCGCCACGCACGCCGATTTCCTCTCACAGTCCTAAGACTTGCTGCCGAGATTAATTGTCCTGAATAAATTGTCGCCTGTGCCAGAGATGTTGTAACTTACTTACCCTCCCGGCTGCACAACTGTCCAACTTAAATGAAAACTGAGTGACGAACCAAGTTGTGGAAATTACAGGGAGTGGTTTATTTCCTTTAGGATTAAACATAAAAAAATTTCCGAGACAATGGAAGCAATGTATCAGGGAACGTTTATGCACACACACAGAAGTATGTCAGCAGTAGGTTTAATACAAGAACAACAACTTGAGCAGGATTTTAATATTCTAAGTATTTCATCCAAAATACACAATATCTGGAGTTAATCTGCACAGCTGTTCCCATCGTAAGTGGTTGGGAGGCCACATTTTAGGATTTAGATGCATATAATTTCAGGGATTGTGGTAGGGCATTTGATATTGGACACCAGATCTCAAGCGAACCCTGCACATGACTGCACAGTCTGTTCCTGCTTTTAAATCAAAGTAGCAAAGGAAAAAAGCATCGACAACTCACAGAATATGCCCCGAAAGGCCACGATTTACGCAGCCCGGCATTACGCGATTGCGCACATTGACGGGATGACATTCGTTCGAGGGATATTCCGTTTCCTCTTGGGTCCTGCGTTTTGAACAGTTGGTGAGTTTGTGACTCTAATGCACCGCAAATCATTGCCCCTCCCTGAGTACAAAGCCATAAAAAAGTTATGATTATTAAGGTCAACTCTCCGGTTACTATCAACGTAACTTTGCTTTCCCAGCCTCTCAGGGGGGAACATATCAGTTTACTCGACTAATAATGCCGCCGATTTTAGGTGACACATCTGATCGTTGGCTGTTCGCTGTTTTCTAGTAATTTGCACATTTATTTTTACACGATATTGTTCAATTAACGTGATGCTTGAGAATAACTTGGCAGTTGATGGTTCCACTCACAGTTGGAAAGCTGTTGATAACTGCAACTTGCGTTTTTTTCTCCTCTCTTCATGTTCAGACACTGCCAGTTCTTTTCTTCATTTATTACGTGAATTTCATTATGCAATGTGTTTTATAACGGGTAGAACTTATTTTTTTTAATGAAATCATTGCGATTTAACATGAAGACGTGATCCATCTTTTCTAGCAAATGTAACATTTGTCGTTTTCAGTTTTAAAACATATATGTATATATTTCTAAATGTGTTTTTACTTACTTTTGTAAGGTTCATGTGTGACAAAGGCGAGTCTTTGTTGGACTTCAGCTGACACGGAGAATGGTATTCTGCGTTAAAGATATATTTTATTACAATTAAGTTTATACATGGGTTCAATCCTCTGGTGCAATAGTTGAAGCAAGAGTGAAAGTTTCCCAAATCCCCTGTGTCATTGACGAGCCCCCAGCTGTCACGGATGACGATTGAAATTGAACGGGGTGGGGGGCAAACCCGCTCTTGGCACGAACCGTAGCGACGAGGGATCTCAAAATCGGAAAAACTCAAAATTGGAAAACTGTAAACAGTCCCCAACTGGGGGGGGGGGCAGGAGGGATTTGAGGAGCAGGTGCCTTCAGTGTAGTGTGGGAGATGGAACGGAGTGAGACCCACAGAAACTCACACTGCAGACCAGCGTTAAAACAAAACATGTATTTATGCACTAATTGTTACTACATCCTGGACGAAAAACTCCCAAAACGTTAATATGGATATTTATTTTAATTACCCCCATGCACACTGTTTCACTAATTCCAATTGCACACCTGCTGTATTCACTCATCACCCATGCCCATACATCCACGGTCAGCCCGCGTTTGTGACTACCCTCCTGTCATCCCAGCAATATAATTACTCTATTTGACTTTCAGTGGAACTGTCTTGATCTTGTTGACATGCCGTTCTCTTCACAGCTCGGATTTGAAAGACAACTCCAAAAAAAACCTAATTGCTGATTGGCCGTTCTTATCTCGTTGTTGATGTTCCGTTCTCTCCGTGGCTCTGTGCAGCGCTTTGTTACCCTCGGGTGATAAGCACTGTAGAAATGCAATTATTATTATACGATAAATGTTACACTAAACCAATTCCCAATATATGTATTATAAACACTAATAATTTTGCATGTTTAAAAATTTAGTTGAAAGTCATATCATATTTTATAGGTTATTCTGTAACGACGCGGATATTAAAAAAAAAACACACACGCAAAATAGTATTGTGCAGATTTTCTGTTCTAATGTCGTTGTTGTTGACGTGCCGTTCTCTCCGCAACTTTGTGCAGCGTTTTGTGACCCTCGGGTTAAAAGGCTCTATAAATGCTAATATTATTATTAAAGGGTCTAATAGAGTGCGGTCGATTCTCAGGTCGTGTGTGTAGTAGGGTAAAGCGTGAGTATTGCCACGCCTTCCGATACATTTGGCAATCGAGAGATGTAGCAGAGAGATGTATTCGCTCTGAAGAGGAAACAGAGCAATAGAGGGAGGGCGGCACGGTGGAATGATGCCGTTTCATATCAAGGAGGTCACGGGTTCGATTACTGGCTCGGGTGCCTTTCCATTTGGAGTTTGCATATTTTCCCTCTATCCCCGCGGAATATCGCCAGGTACTCTTATTTCCTCCCACAGTCCAACGACACGCTGACTATTCCCCCATATGTTGTAAATTGCTTTCCCCTCCCCTATGAACAATTCTTAAAAAGGGTTACACAAGTCAAGAGTTCCTTCCAGCTTGACTAAAATTGACTGAGTGTGCTGAAATACCTTCTGTATAGGCTGCGTAGGGCTCCTTATAAAATAAATGTTACAATGTATAATGCGTGCTGTGTCAGTCTGCTGTTAAAGATTTTAAATTGAAGAGAAAAAGGACTTGGATGCACGAGGAAGCGGCAGAGGGGGGTTTGCCATGCGGTTAGCCGGCGCCAACCCGCCAGACGCTGGTTGCATCCTATGTAGTATCGTGTTATCAGCAATTTAATTAATGAGTGGGCGGCGCGGTGGCCCAGTGGTTAGCGCTGACGCCTCACATCAAGAAGGTCCCGGGTTCGAATCCCTCGGCTCGGGTGCCTTTCTGTGTGGAGTTTGCATGCTCTCCCCGTGTCCGCGTGGGTTTTCGCCGGGTACTCCGGTTTCCTCCCACAGTCCAAAAGCATGCTCCTGGATAGGTTGATTGGCTCGCTGACTAAAATTGTCCTGCAATGCCCGGCGATGGACTGGCGTCCCGTCGTCGGGTGTGTTCCTGCCTTGCGCCCTGTGTTTCCGGGATGGGCTCCAGCTCATCGTGACCCTATATAGGATTAAGCGGTTTCAGATAATGGGCGGCGTGGTGGCGCAGTGGTTAGCGCTGACGCCTCACAGCAAGAAGGTCCCGGGTTTGAGTCTCTCGGCTCCGGTGCCTTTCTGTGTGGAGTTTGCATGCTCTCCCCGTGTCCGCGTGGGTTTTCGCCGGGTACTCCGGTTTCCTCCCACAGTCCAAAAGCATGCTCCTGGATAGGTTGATTGGCTCGCAGACTAAAATTGTCCCGCAATGCCCGGCGATGGACCGGCGTCCCGTCGTCGGGTGTATTCCTGCCTTACGCCCTGTGTTTCCGGGATAGGCTCCGGCTTCACCGTGACCCTATATAGGATTAAGCGGTTTCAGATAATGAGATGAGATGAGAGGTTTCAGATAATGAGATGAGATAATGAGATGAATTAATGAGTGTTTTCAGTTATGCGTGGGAAGAATCCCACGCAGAGCAGTGGGAGAACATATAAACTGTACAGAAAGGCGCCCGAGGTTGAAATCCAGCCGACTCGAGCAAAACATTATTTCTGTGAGGGGCAGATGTTACCACTGGTGCGTAACTGGAGGGCCTTCTCACAGCACTGGCATCAGGCAGCAATTACAGGGCTGCACCTTTACCAATGTTATACACGTACATAGTCTTGTAAAATATAAACATGTGTCCATTAGCCATGAACATTGATTGTTGTATAAACGAAACAAAGATTCATAAACGTAGATGGTACATGTGAAGTGAAAGATTTGTAATTAAACAAACAAAAATGTGTTAAATGCATACTATTTTTGGCTAATTAGATGTTGTGTAGCTGTTGTGTGGGATATGTGGTGGAGAGGTGTTTATTGTGTGCCTGTATTCAGACAATACATAGCTTGTATGATTTCCAATTATAACATATATCTTAGTTTTTTATTGTGTACAGTATTCTTATAATGTTGCAAGTGCAATGTTATAAGTTAACTTTTTTTGCTGCAAGACAATGGTAATAAGAGAAGCAGATAAAAACAGATGGTTATATTTCAGTGAATAATTGATTAACCCTGACATTAGTTTAAAACATTTATATGCAGGATAATGCTCATTGAAAGCCAGAAAGGTACGGCCCTGCTTTTTAATAATAATAGAACTTCTAGAGTGCCTTTCACGTGAGGGTCACAAAGCGTTGCACAGAGCTGTTGAGAAAACGGCATTTCAACAACATCTCATCTCATCTCATTGTCTGAAACCGCTTAGTCCTATACAGGGTCACGGTGAAGCCGGAGCCTATCCCGGCAGACACAGGGCGCAAGGCAAGGATATACCGACGATGGGACGCCAGTCCATCGCCGGGCACTGCGGGACAATTTAGCCTGCGAGCCAATTAACCTATGCAGCAGCATGCTTTTTGGACTGTGGGAGGAAACCAGAGTGCCCGGCGAAAACCCACGCGGACACGGGGAGAACATGCAAACTCCACACAGAAAGGCACCCGAGCCGAGAGATTCGAACCCGGGACCTTCTTGCTGTGAGGCGACAGCGCTAACCACTGGGACACCGCGCCGCCCTCAACAACAACATATGAATGACAAATCGAGTGTTCTTCAATAATACACAGCTGAGTTCTGCAGTCAGTTTAATATCTGCAAAGCAAATCAAGTGCCCTAATTTCAGCTCTGGTCCACAGTGGCCCTTATATTATGACTGATCGAAGCGTAAATAAAATCCTATGAAATTAAAATGTCTCATGTCATCTCATTATCTGAAACCGCTTAATCCTATATAGGGTCACGGTGAGCCGGAGCCTATCCCGGAAACACAGGGCGTAAGGCAGGAATACACCCGACGACGGGACGCCAGTCCATCGCCAGGCATTGCGGGACAATTTTAGTCTGCGAGCCAATCAACCTATCCAGGAGCATGCTTTTGGACTGTGGGAGGAAACCGGAGTGCCTGGCGAAAACCCACGCGGACACGGGGAGAGCATGCAAACTCCACACAGAAAGGCACCCGAGCCGAGAGATTCGAACCTGGGACCTTCTTGCTGTGAGGCGTCAGCGCTACCCACTGGGCCACCGCGCCGCTCACTAGAACTGTCCCATTGGAGAATTCAAGTTGGAATGAGGGGAGATGAGTCATGAGAGCAACCGTGCCCCCCTCCCCCTCAGAGCCCCCCCCCCCCTTAAAAAAAATAATTACTAATATATATCAGTAAAAATATGCAGGGTGTGACATACAGCTCTTTACCGAGAATAATAATTTTTATATTTTGATGCACTGATTTGCCAATAATAATTTTAATATTCTGGGTGCAGTAGTAAGATGCAACACATGTATTAAACATGATGTAAGATGCTTTGAAACATTTCTGTAATACAAACAAGTATTTCTCACAGTGATATCATTATTCTCGATAACGCGACTTACGCCACACCATGTATATTAATTTATCATTCATGTGGGCCATGATATTGTACATTCTTCCTATCAGGTACTCCGTTTTCCTCCCACAGTTTTAAGGCATGCTACCTGGGTTGATTGACTTGATGACTAATTTGCTCCTGATGCCCTGCAATGGACTAACGTCCCATATTAGGCGTAGTCTTGCCTTGCGCCCTGTGTTTGCTGAGATATAGGGCGGCGCGGTGGCGCAGTGGTTAGCGCTGACGCCTCACAGCAAGAAGGTCCCGGGTTCGAGTCTCTCGGCTCCGGTGCCTTTCTGTGTGGAGTT
>JAZEWT010000006.1:20992674-21016538 GCA_036362905.1 Mordacia mordax | reverse complement strand
CATGGCTGTAATCTCCCTGTCTCTGCGGTTTCTTAACGCCTCCATATGCATGTCTGGTCCAGTTCAGTATCAGTGGCCGCTTAACCCTGTAAGGGTCGTGGGGGGCCGGAGGCTGTTCTGGCAGACAGAGGGCGCAATGTGGGGCTACACTCAGGATGTGGTGCCAGTACATCGCAGGGCAACTTTCTTTTTTTTTGGGGGGGGGTGGCACTTTACTCAGCAGGCCAATTAACCTCGGCAGCATGTCTGGACTGTGGGGAAGAAACCGCAGTACCTGATGACAACCCACACAACTACAGGCAGAGCAGGCAAACTCCACACACAGACAGGTACTCGAGCCTGAAATCGAACACGGGTTTTTCATGCTGCGAGGCGGCAACGCTGCTCACTGCAGCACCACTGTGCGAGAAATTAAAAAATAAACGCTGCATTGTGCTTTTGACGAATTATGTATTTGGAAGTACAGTCTTTAATGTCTCGAAAATGTGGACCTTATTGTCGGCTGGCATGGATTACGTCACGGTATCTATAAAGTTCACTTGTGAAGCAAACGGCGTTAAAATCTTAACGCCTGCATAATCGCCAGATACGGTAAAACCTGTTCCACTCTTATATACGTATACTGGCAAAAAAAAGTACCCATAGCGTTAACAGCTCCACCTAGGCTTGTTTTTTTTTCTCGGTTCATAGATCAAAGAGCGTATTTACCAAAACGGCTACTGGGTTCGAACCAGGCAGCTCTTCAACAAGGGGCAAACGCTCGTAGCAGCCGTCCCTCGTAACGCAGAGTTAGGGGCTCCTGCTAAAGATTGTCTGCTGATAGTTTATAGCCGTATTAAGGCGCCGATTGATTGTGAACAAAGCGCGTTCGCTGCCACCATCGTGGGCGGCGAGTATATTTATTTATTTTTCTCCTTTTAAAGTCTGCGCTCACCTCCGGCTATAACGAAGCATCGCCTATTATCACACCAGGCGAGGAACGCTTGTAAATTGCTTATGGCTTTAAGAAACAAAGGGGCAGTGTAGCTCCCTCGGTATAATGGGTGTCACTAAGGTGACAATGCATGTTTTAAAATCTATATTTAGGGGATGAAAGAAGAAAACTATAAAGAATGATCTATGCCGACCTAAATAGCGTATTCTTATCTCCATGACATTCGATAGGATGTCACACACATTCAAAATGTACGCTGAAAATATCAGCGTTCCTATTCAATTTGGCATGGATCGGAATAATTTGCTGTGCACTGCAAAGAGTTGCATATAAAACTAACACTTGAGCCGAATAAAGGTAATATCGTTTAAAAGAGCACCGCAATTTAAGCACGAATAAACCTTGTACACACAGGCCTGTCATTGCACGAGTGTAAGCGCACACACACACATTCCTGTGTTTGAGATAATAGCTACGCGTTGTCATTGTTCCGTGAACTTGGCAGCAGAAAAAAAATCAGTTACCTCTCTCATCTCATCTCATTATCTGAAACCGCTTAATCCTATATAGGGTCACGGTGAAGCCGGAGCCTATCCCGGAAACATAGGGCGTAAGGCAGGAATACACCCGACGACGGGACGCCGGTCCATCGCCGGGCATTGCGGGACAATTTTAGTCTGCGAGCCAATCAACCTATCCAGGAGCATGCTTTTGGACTGTGGGAGGAAACCGGAGTACCCGGCGAAAACCCACGCGGACACGGGGAGAGCACGCAAACTCCACACAGAAAGGCACCGGAGCCGAGAGACTCGAACCCGGGACCTAAATCAGTTACCTTCCACCTGAATCTGTTTCCTTAAGCGTTGCGGTAACGAGGCTCCACAAAAGGCAATTCCAGATGACTGAATATCTCTTGCTCTGTTGTTGCGTTCAAAAACGTGTTCTGTACAGGAATGGAAAAAAAAAACCAAGATTAGAATCTGTAACATTACACAAATATACATCAATGTATAATCCAGCTGGATTATATATTGATCCACTCGACTCACAACTGGGGGGAGATACAAGTTCAAATAATAGTCAGGGATTGACTCATCCTATCATCGCTCATGACATGGTAAACTTAGTACTATTATTTACGACCAACACAGGTCATCCCAATATACGTCTGCAAAACCCATTCCAGAGAGGCGTGTGTGTGCCCTGCAGTGTCTCGTACCCATAACACGACGGTTCTCCACGTTGGTCACTTTAACGGGGTTTCAACGGCATAGCGGCAGGCAGTTCCATGGACACATTATGTGGGCGATGCCACCACAGGGCTTGATTATCGAGTGTATTACATTATTAGACATCGTACGAAATGTAAACACTGTCGGGGAATCGATTCGCGTGGATAGGAGAATCTACGTTAATGTTGTGCATGCGGAATCCAACGATGGTAATATGGTAATCGATTAAGTGGATTGCATTTACATCAGGGCCACTTGTTTAAATGTTAGAGACTGACTGCGCTTAGGCATAGAGGTAGTGACATGCGCCCACGCCCGTAATTAGTTGCGTTTCGTCGCGAATATAAGAGCATCATCTGTAAGCTCTTGTTGTGTTTTAACATTTCTCGTCGGTGTATACGTAAAAAGCAAAGTGATTTATAGAGATGAATCAGTTACAGTGTTGTTTGCTTTGAATATGTCCATATATGATTGGGTGGCGGAAAGCGAGGGTCGACAAAGATTTATATGCAGACATACTTGTGTTATTGTTCTGCTGATATTAAGCGTAACATTAAACAATGTGATGAGTCGGTGTATGGATGTATGCAGGCATTAACATATATTCCAACAGTGCCACTCCAGAGAGTTTGATCTATCACGGGTGGTTCCTTTAGAGGCTCTCACGCAATTAAAATACGGTAGCTCGTATAATCAGGCATATGTTATCGAGTGACATAGTAATGTTATTCATATTCTTTACTGTTTGTTTATAGTTTTAGCACGCATCATGCAAGTGCAAGCTTACAAGCGATTGCAACTCATCTCATCTCATTGTCAGAAACCGCTTAGTCGTGTACAGGGTCGCGGTGAGCCGGAGCCTATCCCGGCAGACACAGGGCGCAAGGCAGGGATAGATCCACGATGTGACGCCAGTCCATCACCGGGCACTGAGGGAAATTTAGTCTGCAAGCCAATTAACCAATGCAGTAGCATGTTTTTGGGCCGTGAGAGAAAAGCGGAGTGCCCAGAGAAAACCCACGCCGACACGGGGAGAACATGCAAACTCCACACAGAAAGGCACCCGAGCCGAGATTCGAACCCGGGCCCTTTCTGCTGTGAGGCGTCAGCGCTCACCACTGGGCCACCGTGCCGCCCGCGATTGCAACTCGTGCTTCTTCATTAAACAAAGTGGAGTTAGACGAGGTATCCTGGCTCTGCGTTTGTACCTGACGAACCATTGGTTCACTCTCTGCACAGGCAATGCCACTCACTGCTTGCGGAGGACAGAACAGGCCTACACTTTGTCGGGATTACATTAAGTCTAAGCACTGGAGTTTGGCCATTTTTGAACAAATGTTAATGCGAACCATTGATCTTGCAAATCATGGACGTTTTGGAGAAAAAATAAACTCTTTGTCGTAATTAAACAGATTTGCAACAACAGAGAAAATCGGTATTACACTAATGCATTAAAGCAGCAACATTAATTTATACGAAGATCTATAAATATTGCATCACTCAACAAATATTAGCTTGAAATTTTTTTAATCTAGAGCTGTTTCTCCTAATTTAGCAAGCGGGACAACAGCCCGATCCGTTCTCTCTGCAGCTCTGTGCAGCGCTTTGTGACTCTCGGGTGAATAGCGTTCTATAAATGCAATGATTATTATCAATAATTTCAATGAGGTAGAATGTAAAAGTTGTAAGTGCATTTTATTTTTTTAGACGAAAGCCTCCACTCTGGCTTGCTGCGGTGAGAAACTCATTGCGGAATTTTCTTGTCGTGTAAATTAGCGTGCGGCACCTCCACATTGCAGGTTCTGTTTTCTCTCAGTCCATAGACATCCTGTTGCCGACTTCCAGTGGCCTACTGACTCGAATTGCCCCGTGTCTCGTTGTGGACTGGCGTCCAATCCGGGGTATAGCCTGGAATTGCTCCCTGTGTCTACTGGGATAGGTTCCAGGCCCCTGCGATATCACACAGGATTAAGCGGGTACTGATAATGACTGAGGGGCGGCGCGGTGGCCCAGTGGTTAGCGCTGACGCCTCACAGCAAGAAGGTCCCGGGTTCGAATCTCTCGGCTCGGGTGCCTTTCTGTGTGGAGTTTGCATGCTCTCCCCGTGTCCGCGTGGGTTTTCGCCGGGTACTCCGGTTTCCTCCCACAGTCCAAAAGCATGCTCCTGGACAGGTTGATTGGCTCGCAGACTAAAATTGTCCCGCAATGCCTGGCGATGGACTGGCGTCCCGTCGTCGGGTGTATTCCTGCCTTACGCCCTGTGTTTCCGGGATAGGCTCCGGCTCACCGTGACCCTATATAGGATTAAGCGGTTTCAGATAATGAGATGAGAGATAATGACTGACGTTGTGGTTGATGGTGGTAATGATAGATAAACATAATAGCAGTGCTAATAATGATAAAATTATGACGGTAATGTTAAATGAAGCTGATGACGAAGTATGATGTCAATACATATCTAACCAAAATAATATTTAAAAGCCATCTCTCAACTGCTGGATGAAGGCCTCCACAAGTTATGCTACTCATGGGAGATGTTTGACTACACATTACCACACTGGCCAGTGTAGGTTGGTCAAGGGGTGATAACGTTCAGGTATCTCATCTCATTGTCAGAAACCGCTTAGTCCTGTACAGGGTCGCGGTGAGCCGGAGCCTATCTGGGCAGACACAGGGCGCAAGGCAGGGATATACACACGATGGGACGCCAGTCCATCACCGGGCACTGCGGGCAATTTAGTCTGCAAGCCAATTAACCTATGCAGCAGCATGTTTTTTGGACTGTGGGAGGAAACCGGAGTGCCTGGCGAAAACCCACGCGGACACGGGGAGAACATGCAAACTCCACACAGATAGGCACCTGAGCCGAGATTCTGACCCGAGACCTTCTTGCTGTGAGGTGACAGTGCTACCCACTGGGCCACCGTGCCGCCCGGGTATCATTTGTCAAAATCGAACACAGGTGCCCGGGCTGGTAACGGTAAAAGGTTGCGGGGTGGTGAACAAAATAGCTTTGTTAGGTCACTGCTATCAGTGAGTTAAGGTTTAATTTAAACCCAAACCTAGTTCTAGGAGATAATGCACATAACACATTGAAGCTGCAGAGCTGGTTTACACTGTAACTGCCAGCCTGAAGTGTGTACGTTCTAATTGCGTGGCGTCACTCAGCGTCTCTGAACAAGCATGGGGATGATGGTCAACTGGTAGCCTGAGGCCATGGGTGGAAATTCCACAGTGCCACCTACCGGATATTCACGACCAACAAAGTGGTAATCGTTGTATTGGGCCTCAGTTGGATGAGAACTAACCACCCTATGTGAGACTGACACATGGGCTCTGTGTATTTCTGTCAAGATCAAAAAGAAATAAGGAGAGTTAAAACAACTTACTCCACTGCAGGCAAGGTCCCTAGATCTCTCGAAGGGGGAACAGTCTGTGACCTTTTCTTTCACACTGACCAGACAGGCTTGATTCACCCCACCGCACGCAGTGTCAGCGGACTGCATCTTCAGTGTATTGTTTACGTGGCCGGCAAGGCACACACAAAGCTGGATGAAGGAACTTGACTGACTTCATATCAATGAGTGGACAAAACAAATATTATAGTACTTTTAGAGCACAGGTTCAAATGTCATTGATACAAAAGCTTCAACAAACTCAAAAGGATAAAAAAAAACTATTTAAAATCTTGCCTGTGTGTGTGTGGATTTACGTAAAACTTTGTCACGTTCGTCTGGTTGTCTTTAGAAGTACAATATTAGTATGCAAGCTAACGGGCGGGCACGAGGACAAATCCTGTTTTAATAATAATCGCTGGAGCCACCTGAGATTCCAATTAGAATTAACATTTATGCCTAGCTGCAAAAATTGTTGGGTGAATTTGAAGCGCTGCATATGATCTTACGTTTTGCTAAGCAAACGGCTTTAATGCATTCCCTTCGCACTGTTACACAGTCAGTATATGTACCCGCTTAACCCTGTACAGGGTCGCGGGGGGCCGGAGCCTATCCAGGCAGACAGAGGGTGCAAGGCGGAGCTATACCCAAGATGTGACGCCAATACAACGCAGGGCACTGGGGGGCAATTTACTCGGTAGACCAATCAACCTAGGCGGCAGCGTGTCTTTGGAAAGTGGCAGGAAACCGGAGTACTAGGCAGAAACCCACGCGGGCACGGGGAGAGAACACGCAAACTCCATACAGAAAGGCCTCCGAGCCGGGAATCGAACCTGGGCCCTTTTTGCTGTGAGGCAGCAGCGCTACTCACTGCGCCACCACGCCCACTATTACACAGTTACACTATTTTTGCATCTTATTACGCTACTGAATTTGTTAATTTGTGTACTATAAAATGTTGCTTATTGCTGTTTATGATTAGCGTTAGGGTTTCAGCTCAGTATAATTTAGTGGTGATGAGTTTGTTTATTTACATTTTGATTTAATATTGTTGCATTGATCATTTCTAATGTATGTTATATCGCAGGAGTCCCGCATCAGAGCTTACAAAACTACTGGGTATCGTCTGCTGATAAAATAAACATCTCTCTAATAATCGCCAGCAGCCATTTTTGATGTAGCCAATGAATAATTAGTGTCTACCATCTCCAATTAGCAAGAGGCATTGTTCATCCTTATTGGTAGTCACCGAGTAATTTGTGAAGATTGCTGTGGCTGAAACCAGTTTATCAATGCGGCATAGTACTCGAGTCGAGTACTATGATGCATTCGAGTACTATGACGCATTTTCGCCAGGCTGTGGTTGATTTGAGAAGTGACTCAGTCCACTTTTAGCTGACTAGTTCGAGTGCAGTATTTTCACTTGGAACTGTGAGCAAAGGTATCTTAGATGATGAGCTGAACTCCTTTGCTATACCACTAACCAGAGACATAGCCTCAACTGAGAATCCCACTGGCATTTTACAGTTTAATATCCCTTGTAGCTTCATTTAACGTTAGAAGCAAATTTTCAATAGAAATCATGTAGGCATTCAAAGTGTTAACTAGCAATGACAGTGATGTTTCAGGCAAGAAAAAACACGTTAACGCCCACGGTGTCTGTATGCGTATGTGGGACATAGCGTTGTCCTAGAAAATAAACTTACATTGCTGCAATGTTAATTTATTGCAAAGCTAGATAGTGACTGCCTTAGACACTTATGCCATTGACTAGAAAGGACATTGACATATACTGGCAACTCGCATTGCCTTTGTACCTGACCATCCATCTGTCCATCCGTCCCTTCCAGCCAACAAAAAGGTTACTTGTTGTATAATAGCCTGCTCTGTACTATACAGCTGGCCTTCCATTTATGCTGTGGTTACGTTCCTGGAAATTGCATGAAAAGGTAGTTTCCTCTTTGGGACCATGGTAAATACTGTACAGTACTGTACATATTAACGGTGATAATAATAAGTGAGTTAAATGGTAAACGACCACTTACCGTAATTTAAGACGGCAGAATCTGCTGCCGAATAATCAATTCCTAATTATGAAATTATTAAATGCAGGAGCTTATTCAACTTTTGGGCAGAGTGAAGTCAATGCCACCACCATAATCGATTCCAACTTAGGTAATATCAATTTAAATCAAAACAGGGTCTTGATGGGTCTAAGCTGTATTTTAATATTAGAATGAAAATCAATTTCAAGATTTGCTATTGAACATGGAATTGACTGCTGCAAAACTATCCAATTGTTCTCAGATAGGCCCACGTGATAACCACTCTTCACCATATATAAAATAAAAATGGTCACAATTCTTTGACCGTGTGAAGTGAAAGCGTCGACACAAAGCACGTCAATGGAGGGCAGTTTACCCTAATTGTATCAATTATTCGTTTTGCCTCTGCACCTTATTTACCAAATGTCTTCCCCTGTATCTCGTAACGCTTATAATGGCGCTGCTCATCCCCATGCCCCTCTTTCCCATCTTACTCTTGCCTCTCCATAATCCTCCCACTTTTCGTCCTTTTTCTCGCTTTAATCTTTCCATTAAGTTCTCCATTTGACACCTTTTCACTCTCAGCACGTCTCCCCCACGTTCCTTCTCTATATTTTCCTCCCCGCTCTATCTCCGTCACCATTCTCGCCCACATCCCCCCCCCTCCCTCGCTCCGCGACCGCATTTACGGGAGGAATCTGCGTCCGTATATTAGAATATGACTCGAATGTTTTGGTGGCGTATACCGCTCATTCGAGCAGAATGCACGTTCGGGATGGAGGGTGGGTGGGAACGGGAGGCATCGTGATGTCAGAGAGACGTACGAGGTCACGTCCTCACTGTAGAGTGTAGTCGCTCACTTGGCTACGTGCCAGGCAGGAAGCAATCCCAGACTGAAAAACGTTTTATAAAATATTTTCTAATATAATATGATATCAAGTATGATTTGACATGAAACTTAAATAATTGACTTCCAAAACTTTCGTTTTAATACGGTTTTTAATAGTCACTAATTTTAGTATTGGGGGATACTCGTGTCCACTAATGGGCCTAATGCAGATGTGAAAATTCATACAACAACCATTGTGTATGTTTCATAAACTGATATAGTCATCGTTAGGTCTTTATCTAGCAGTAGATAATGGCTGACGATGTTGACAGTACTCGTATTGACCCTAATAGGAATAAATAACTTTAATTCGAAGGCTCTCGTGACCAATGTTATCAATAGATTCCATTTTAGGGGTTAGGTTACGTATTAAATAGCTGATTCGACTGACATTTCAACTTGTAACTTTTGAGACTCACTTTCGAGTATACCCGCCAAATATACAATAGCATACATGGTATTTTGTTCGATTCGTAAGGACATTGGAATAACACTATAGAAAAGGAATTGGATAGAAATTACACAACACTGGGTTGGTACCATATACCCAGATGATTTGAATCGTTACGAAAGGGAAGAATACAAATGTTCATGCATTCGTGGTTCATAATGTGACGTTACAGCACTAAATAAATAAACAATTTGCTATTTAAGAATAGCAAAAAAAAGTGAAGGAGATCCGATTTGCACGACATACATCAAATATCCAATTTAATTGACTGGATCTCGCATTGTGCTGATTTCAGTTCCAGAAGCAATACTGGGTGCAACCACGCAGTTTGCCGCGAGCCGCCCACACGGACCGACCGGCAAGGCCCTGTTCGCACGTGGCCAAACGCAATTACCGGAGGAGCTGCTCTATGCAAGCGCAGGGGGTGTGTCGTGTGTCATACATCCTACCCACTTCACTGGTGCTGCTATAAAAGCGTGAGTGTGCACGCCTCTAGATTATTATTGACTCGGGACGATTTATTCACTTTGCCCAACATTCAAACTCGACACCAAATGAGTGCGACAGTGGCGCCAGCAATAGAACCATCCGAATGCGCAGCGCCACTTTGCACGGTGTTTAAGGCAAAGCCAGCTCTTCCGCACGGTGTTTGCTCAATCTCAACACAAAATTCGAACAACGTTTCCTCTCCTGAGACAAGTTAAAGTGCGAACAGACTTTCATCACTGATGGTGAAAAGGAATGGCACTCCAGCCACTGTCACGGCCTGCAAGATCATTGGAGGAATGCCTGCCTCTTCCATGGCTTGCCAAGATATTGGAATTATGGAGCGCACCCAATACTGTGACTACAAGCGACCTGCTACTTGACTTGCAACGGTGGAATCAATGCTAGTTTGACTTGCACGAAATTAAATGCACAAACAATAATAAAGCTCGCAGCCACCTACAGGAACTCAAACTTTCGTATAGCTTGGGACAACCAATGCTGCCACTTAAGCTCCCATCCCAAGTAATTCAGTTGCACCATCAAGTTGATCCCAGCCTGTACCAAACGACTGCGTGCACAACTGCCCACCGCTTATGAGCGATTCACTACTATGCCACCGTGCTGTTGACGACTCACTTCACAGCAGTGGCCCCATGTCTATTTCAGCAGATTGGTCTAAACAGCATTCGCTGTCACGGCAGGTGTGTTCAGACCATACTCTGCCATGCAGTGCAAAGTTGGCCTTCTGCGTATTTTAAAATGGTATTTGAAACAACTTCAAGAGAAACGGTAGTCCCACTAAACAGCCTGTCCATGGGATGGCACACTTAGAAAATGGGAAGACACTCTCACAGGTTCAGCCCTCACGGTTCAGGCCCAGGATCTATGATTGGGTTTGCAAGCGGGAGACCTCGAGCGCACGTGTCGGATTGACGGCCATGTCGCGCAGCAATGTCAATATGATCCCAGGAACCGCGGTAACATCCCGCGTACCCCGCAGCTGACCTTTGTCCAGTCGTACAGGTGGTGGCTGTTGAGGCTCATCTTCTTCTCGTGGCTCGCGTATCGCCTCAAATCCCTTTCAAATTGCTGCAACACATCACAGTCGCTTGATGGCGCGGGCAAACATACCGCCAGTACATGCAATGGTTTGTTGATTCTGTTTGCCGTTTGGTTTTTGCCCTATCTACAATTTGGAGAACCAAAATATAGCAGCTCCATTTGGAGTGCTCGCACACCTGTCGCAAGCATACATTAATTGTGTGTGTGTGCATTTGCTACGGTGGTGCAGCAGCTGTGCTACAAATCCAGGTTCGATTACTGCTCACGGCCAACACCAGTAACGATTTTCTGGACTGGTCCTGGGCCTCCCCGAGAATGACTCGGCCTCAAATGAGTACCTGCTACGGTATAAAAACATTTCCACCAGGGAGACAAAGGTGGTCGGGTGTGGTACTGGTCATCCACCCCCTCCTGCCGTGCCGGCCTTCGTAGGTGCTTGCTAACAGCACTTGACCATACAGTCTGTGAAGGCTATGGGGGAGGGAGTGTCTATGTCTATGTGACGATTTTATGAACTGGGCCTCTCCGAGGTTGACTGTCCCTTAAATAAGAACCAGGTGTAGAGTAAAAATACCTGTAGTAGGAAGACAAAAGCCGGCTGGACATGGTTCTGACTACACCACCCATTCATGTGTGGTGCAAGCCTTAATAGCAGCACTGGCTAAAACAAGCCGTAAGAGGCTATATGGACGAGTTTTGTGATGCATATAGCATGCATCGCGATAAATACAATCCTCAAAACAGCAGGCTATGGTTCATTTGGGATTCACTTTGGGCTGTTGCATAGAGCAGAAACCGTGGGAAAATATATGAAAAATGAAGAAAAAAACCCCCACGTCTATAATTAAAGCTGCCTTACAACAGAAAAACAACATAATAGGATAATGAGTGGGGCCTTGGCCCTTCACTCTGAAAAAATGACCTGTATTATAGGAAATGTCTGGTAATGTTTTAGACAGCAGAGGCATTACCAAAACATTACCCTGTTAAAGAAATATCATTCTGTTACAAGGTAGTATTATATCACAAACGCGGTGATTTTTTTTGTATTTGTGCTTGTGTACCACTGGCAACTCAGTACCTTCATTTGTTTTAATTTGATGCTGCATATTGTATACAGCACTTTGGTGTAAGGCTGCTACATGTCGGAGAATAAAAGTGCGAATCCAGCAGGGCGACACTGATTAGAGCTGTGCCTCACAGCAGCGGGGTTTCAAGTTCAAATCGGATTGGGGGGGGGGAGTTCACTCTGCCCTGCATATTTCCAGCACTGGTGTAATGAACGCGTACCACGTAGTGTGAAGTCAACAACGGTCACCCCACTGAGGTTATTTACTCTGTTGTAGTAATAACGTGGGAGGCGAACGAAAGAGAGAGGAGGAACACCAGACACGGCTATCCCGAAGGGGTGGTAATTCCCAGACTATGATCTGACGCTGGAATGTTGATATTCCCACATCTGTGGCAGGGTCCAGGCCCATCACCAGAGATGAGCACCATCCCATGGCCAGTCTTAACACAGGAACGTTCTCTCATCTCATCTCATTATCTGAAACCGCTTAATCCTATATAGGGTCACGGTGAAGCCGGAGCCTATCCCGGAAACATAGGGCGTAAGGCAGGAATACACCCGACGACGGGACGCCGGTCCAACACGGGAACGTTGACTTCACCGAATAACAATGGATCGTTTGAATAAATATTTGATGTTATCCTTTGCTGCACGATAGCAGATAAGTTTTTAAACCCAGCCCAATATTACCCCAAAATATTTCCTAATGTCTGAGATGGGATCGTGATAAGCTCTGTACTAAAGTGAACATTCCAAGTTCGAGCAGCATTTACATTTTATGTAATTGTAAACACACGCGTAATTATATGTCCAAGCCTGTGCGCACTCTGGTACAATCAGATTACAGGGCATGCCAAATATTTACCTTAACATTTTAAGCGACTATCCAGCCAATAGACGCAGTGCATATACGAAAACGACATCCCACGTTAATGGCAGTTGTTGAAAAACATCGATCTATTTAAACGACATTTTATTGATGGTGCATCCAACGTGGGAAGCGACAATAATATTTGCATATATAAAGCGCCTTTCACCCGAGCGTCACGAGATGTACGCTCCACAGTCATCCCCAATGAGTAGACCTTGACAGCACTGCTCGTGCAGTGAGCCATAAAAATCTGCAATAATATATATATTTTATTAATATATGAAATATATTAAATAAAATAAACATAGCAAAGTAAACATCTGCCGTGCATATACTGCAGAAAAATACGACACAATATTCACAATGCCACTATAAAAACGTTCTGATTAAATTGATATGTTTCATATACTGCACTTTTACTATGGCTATTAAAATATCATGCGAAACTTTAAAGTGCTGCCTTGCATGTATTACCAATGTAAATATATTCATTGATTAAATATTTGGTGTCTATTACTCTATTTGCTGATGGCAAACGTATTCGTGAACCTATTTCGTTTTAGACATTTAGTCTTATCAAGGCACATCAATGTAAAAGCGCTTTACTTGAAATGCATATTCATAATTTGTTAACTCTGAAGCTGGGCTGCAGCCTGAAACATGAGTGTATTGGATTTAAGAATTAATGTATTTGATGTATATCATTTAATATGTTATATATACTTTAATGCATTATATATTTATACAATTTTATGTATATGCACACAGCTGAGGTGCTGCGAGTTAATAACTATGGTGGTAAAATACTTTAGCCTGTGCACCCACACGACTGTCAAAACGATCCCTGAAATGTTATATAAGCCCAACGGTGTGTCAAGTCTATGTTCAATGCTGATACTTTCGTCTCAGAAGTTGGACTAAATGGGACATAATACGTCATTGTACGTAATCCAGAATGCAGTCAGATCAAGGTGGTTCCGTTTAGAGATTGGTGTGGAGCAGCGCTTATTTCCACTGGTTGCCATGATTCGATAGGGGGAATTCCACATTTCTTTGGCAGAGGATAGTTTATGTACTTCCCGCAACGTGCCCATCACTTGTCTAAGCCCGAATGGTTGATGTCTTCTAGAAAACTCATGATCAGGGATTTTAACACACGATTGGAAATATAAATGAAATACTGACCATAATACTTGTCAGCTTACTCATATTATATTGAAATACATTCAGTTTTTGTTATTGTGCTTGCAGCATCACAATTGTTTTGCTTAAATTAGAGTTTTCTGTATTAGTGTTGATCCTATAAAGTAGGGAGTCTAACGTACAATCAGCTATTTTACCCCCTTTTCTTTAACGTGCATTGGGGGGTGTTTGTAATGGTTAGAATATTTGAGCACAAAATTAAAGAATTTCCGATAACGCTGGAGAGCTGAAATTTTGCACACAGGCATAACTGCGATGACAATACAATATAGTGAAAAAAGTTTGAAGATCGGTGACAAGCCGATCTTGGGCCTGCCATAGAAACGATCCTTTCTCTGTTACGGATCACCGCGAGCGGGGAGGGCGGGCGGCTCCGATCGGTGGGACTCGGGGGCTCGCTGGGAGAGCCGCCCGATCGGCCTTACAGCGAGCGATGTAGTTTAAAGCACTAATAATAACGAGTTATAATAATGGCAAGAGTTATAGTGGGGTTTTTTTTAAGGTAAATATTCAACACAAGCAACCGAATGATTGGATAGCGAGTCGCTCGTGCGAGATCGGATTTGAACTCTATTGCTAAAGTAGGCGGGAAGGTAATAAATGGCTAAGACTAAAAAAATTAGAAAATAAAATAGGATAAAAATACATTATTAAATGACCCGCTTTTACCGTACTCCACAGTATAATAAAACAAATTTTGAACACAAAATCAATCTATCTAGGGATACAGACTAAAAGCGAGTGGCCAAAACACTCTCCGTATAAAACTAAAATAATAATCTTCCTTTAATGAAAACCTTTAAACCAAACTAATATTAAGTGATAACTGATAGTTGTTACTTTTACAAAACATTAGAAAAACACGTGTTCATGACTAAAATAATTAAATTGTAAATCTCACTGTATTATCAGTCAATCGTAAGTCACATGTTGTCAGTATTTGGCCACCCGCTTTTAGTCTGTATCCCTAGATAGATTGATTTTGTGTTCAAAATGTATATTTTCTGCTTTGGAGTGCGGTAAAAGCAGGTCATTTAAAAATTTATATTTTATCCTATTTTATTCTAATTTGTAAGCCCCCGCAAGCATACCCAGAGCCAAGTTTTCACACCGATTTACACGTTTCACATTTGTGGTGGCGAGAGAGTGGTATCTGTGGAGTGTGGGTGGAATCCATAATTAAGAAGCTTTTGTTCAGAAGCCACCGTTGCCTATTTCATGAAATCAACCCATTACTAAACTTCGACCAGAGAGAAGAGACTGCACAGCCTATTTGGTCGTGTTTTGTATGGGCGTACCCTAACATTAACCCATGCCACGAGAATGTGGACTTTCCACCACTGGCTTAGGACGTGAAATGGAAAGCTGTTCCACGGTTTGAAAATGGGGACGTTACTGTATCATATAACCTGCATTTTAAAACTCGTCAGTTAAAAACGAGTGCCCATCAAGACTGTTTTTTTTCCATGTGGCTTGTGGTGCATGGGCAACCAGCCCCCAGCGCACGGACCCGGCCATATCGCCACTGCCGCTGGATGTTTATCCCCGCTCAATACACGACCCCTCTGATAGCACACACGGTCCTCACTGCTGCCCCACAAAAACACTCGCAGCTCACACTATACTTGCTCCACTGCGCATCAAGAGAGCACAGTATGGATATCCACTCGCCATGGCCTCACCTTTGGAGCAGTTTTTTAATCTGAAGGAGCAACCCTGGGTCGGGGTTGGCTCTGTAACAGTTTTTTTTCCACAGCAGCAGAGTTTTATTTGTAAGAGGCCACGAGGGGAGGTTAGCTGAGGGGGAAGGAGGCACCGAATGGAGATAGACGAATTGATCGCGGCACACTATACATTAGAAAATTAACGTGGAGGTTAGATGGACAACACGCGGCACATGCAGGTGCGAGGAGGATGCGTTAATTTCAATGGGGACCAATTAACATTCTATAGTAGGGTAGAGATTGGAAGTAGCAGCAACATATTCACCCACCCTGTGCCCTAATTAGAATATTGATGGGGATGAGAAAATACTCCAATTACCATGCCAATGGGAAAAATGATGTTGAAGCAACATGCAAATGGAGAAGGGGAACCACCTGGGAGAAGATATTCGGAGACATCGTGCGTGTGGGCATGCGGGCGTGTGGTGTTAGCGAAGGAAGAAATTGCTGGTTCGTGCTCTGGTTGGTGGAAATCATTGGTCAGGGCCGTGAGTAATCAACAGAATGTGCCTCGGAGCATATTGTGGTAGTTTGGGTGCGCATACGTGAAAATGGTGTTGGAAGGGATACAGTGCCACGTGCGCGGTCCTGCAGCGCGGCGGTGAGCGCAGAGTGGGTTTGGGACGATGGTGCAGCGGTTAGCGCTGAGTACGTGCGAGTGGACAACTGAAGACGTGACGGGGCGCTGTGTGTGAACGAGCATGGACGAGGAGCCGTAACAATGCTCCGGACAAACGGAAGCCAATGGATCACGTGATCAACACATGCCAGGCGGCCAGAGGCATCCCCAACCAGAGGAGCTGGCGATGCAGTGGGAGGCCCAGTTGTCCCTGCACCACGGTATCTTACGTGATGTTCCAATTATTTCGAAGTGCGTTTGTACTAAAGTATCTGCATAAAACCCAGACATTGAGGAAAGAACACCACAAAGCCATTTCTGCGCTGCACTGTTTTCTAAACCGCCTGCCAGTGATCCTTCGACTTTTCACGTGGTCTCAAAGTGCACATGACTGGGGTGATACAAGTGCCGTGGTAACATCATTGGCACTGAGATGGCGGAAGTTGTTCTTGTTTTAAAGTAACGCACACTGTATTTGTTTTGAGTGCTCATTATATCCGTGTACACATTCACCTCATTTTTACTGATTTCCTTTTTTTATGTCAGTGATGATCTCAGGTATGTTCTGCTGTAGGTCTCAGGTATAACAATGAATGCCAGTTGAACATAAAAGCTTTCAAAGAGAAACTCCTGGTTATAAACTCATGGTATTAAGTCAAAATGAAGGACAACATAATCGTTCTGTAGTCATTGTGCAAAATAGTGGAGACCGATATAATCCTCCGGCGATGGACTGGCGTCCCGTCGTCGGGTGTTTTCCTGCCTTACGCCCTGTGTTTCCGGGATAGGCTCTGGCTCACCGTGACCCTATATAGGATTAAGCGGTTTCAGATAATGAGATGAGATGAGACGATATAATCCTAAGATCATGGCGTGCGCTGTTTATTCAAATGCAGCTGGGAACCTGCTGTCTCGGAACAGCCGCGTCAATCGCTCCCTCTCCCTCCATCGCAACGTTTCGCAGGACTGAGATTTTGTGACAGCTTAGGGAGGCCTTCATCCAACAGTAGATGTGGTGTGCACTGAATTAGTTCTAGTCACATGCTGTGAGGGAGTGACGCATCTGCTCTGATATAGCCTTCATTGATGTGCTATAGCTGTCAAATGCTGCTAAGGCGAAACGTCGAGATGGAGGGAGAGGAAGCGATCGACGCAGCTGTCCCGAGAGAGCAGCTTTTCGAAGCAAACATTATGCATCGAGCCGTGAAAACCTACATCATTGCACAGGGAACCGTCATTCGAATGGTTATGTACATTTTTTTAATTCGTGTCTTTTTAAGGACTGGACTTTTACGTCTGATTATGTTGATCTTTGTGGCTCTAAATATTTATATAGTGCCTTAATTACTTCTGCATATTTTGAGGTATGTACCTGCTGAGTACAACCCTAGCCAAAAGTTTTGACACTTTTGGCTAGGGTTGTACTCAGCCGCACATCACCAGCCTCCTAATTGAAGTGTGTATATTGTCCTGGAGACACTTATGCAGAGATATTAAACCGTGTTTGATTCATGACCATGGCTAACATCAGTGGAAAGTGATATTGGAACCTGTTCAGGCATTGCCACCCACTGTAGAGCTTATAGCTTTCTACTGGCAATAAGTACAAGTTTGTGCAAATTATCTACCCCCTACTACATCTGTGTCAGATTCCTATGGGTCCACACATTGCATCACGGTAAATAACAAGAAATTGACCAACAATCTAATAGAGAAGAGCCTCCTGGAAAAAAAAAAAGCAGTCCTAATACTTATTAAAGCTTTCTTGAACGAATAAACTACATCACAGTACATTGATGTAGGTTTCCACAGCTTGATGTATGAGAATTGCTTTCCAAAGACCATGAACCCCAGGAGGCATTAGCAAAGGACTCACGGAAGCATTGGAAGGAACTGGGAAGAGAAGAGGTATAACAAAGGGCACAGGAACGTGGGCAAGGGAGTGGACTACCTTTGAAATTGGGCAACATATGACACAGGACAAAGTCTTCATTACTCAGTACTCAGAATGCCTGAGGAGGCCTTCACAGTGGGAGGTGAAACATTGTGAAGAAGAGGGGGAACTTCGACATGGATATTCCGAAAGAGCAGTTTGTGAAAGCAATTATCAGACATAATCAGTGTCTAAGATTACAACAGGTTTTACCGTGTCTGGCGATTATGCAGGTGTTAAGATCTTAACACCTGCAGGTGTTAAGATTATAATCGCCAGATCTTAACACCTGCATAATCGCCAGATTATGCAGGTGTATACTGGCAAAAAAGTACCCATAGCGTTAACAGCCCCACATAATCAGTGTCCTTACAGCATTGATGTAGTCATGGTAAATTATGCAACTTAATGAAAATTAATCAAAACTTAGCTTTGGATATGCATGATGTACAAATCCGAAATAAGGATTGTTTAATGTGCAGGAGCAAATAATCCATAAATAATGTCTGTCTCCCAACAAAATGTTTCAAACGTAGTGGAGCCCACTTGTAATCCTTACAAACCGAGAGCTGTTGAATTGTGCAGACACTAGTCTGCATGGGCAGTGATTTGCCACGCTAGAGGCGGTTCAAGGTTTCTGAAAGGGTATGGGAAACAGACATTGAGTGTTCCCTCATTTACCGTTTCCTTCAGACATTCGGTTTATTTAATGGTATGAAAATAATATACCCACTATTCAAAGCAGGGGATTTCTAACCGACAAGTCTCGAGGCTAATATAGCATTAAGGTATAAGATTGATCAGCAGCTATGATCTATCCACTGCCTTTCCAAGCAGTCTACATCTCTGACAATCCTGCGATGTACCAAGCTGTATAGTTCCCTTACACAAGACGATTTAATTGCTTCAAAGATTATTATTATTTTAAACTATGAAGAGACTGGTTCCCATTACAATAATGTCCTCATCTCATTGTCAGAAACAGCTTAGTCGTGCACAGGGTTGCGGTGAGCCGGAGCCTATCCTGGCAGACACAAGGCACAGGGCAGGGGTATACTCACGATTTGACTGGCGATTTGACTAGCGTCAAATCGTGGTTATATCTATGCAGCAGCATGTTTATTGGACTGTGTGAGGAAACCGGAGTGCTTGGAGAAAACCCACACGAAGACGGGGAGAACATGCAAACTACACACACAAAGGCACCTGACCCGAGATTCGAACCCAGGCCCTTCTTGCTGTGAGGTGACAGCGCTGCCCACTGGGCCACCGTGCCGCCCTTGCAATAATGTTGATTATTTTTATTACTGACTCAGGTCTGGCAATGAAGATCGTTAATTAGATACTAAAATTGTTTGGCATTATTTTTACTTCCCAAAAATATATCCGTTAATTTAGGAGTCAAGCAGAAATCATGTTTTTACCATGTTTCCAGTAAAAACAATCGGCCGTTTTAATTCAAGGAGGGCGGCACGGTGGCCCATTGGGTAGCGCTGTGGCCTCACAGCAAGAAGATCTGGGGTTCGAATCTTGGCTCGGGTGCCTTTCTGTGTGGAGTTTGCATGTTCTCTCTGTGTCCGTGTGGATTTTCGCCGGGCACTCCGTTTTCCTCCCAGAGGCCAAAAAACATGCTGCTGCATAGGTTAATTGGCTTGCAGACTAAATTGCTCGCAGTGCCCGGTGATAGACTGCGTCCCATCGTGGGTATATCCCTGCCTTGCGCACTGTGCTGCCAGGACAGGCCCCGGCTCACCGCCACCCTATACAGGACTAAGCGGTTTCTGACAATGAGATGAGATAATTAAAAGAAACGTGTCACTTGGCTCATGGCCAATGATGAGCACGAGAAATAGCAGAGATTCCACTTGCGCATAAAGGGGCCTAGTATCTCCCAATGACACCCAACCGCTCTCTTTTCAAAAGGTAGTATTGTCTTTTTATATACCGTGGAAGGACGATAATGGGCCGTGTCGACCTCTGACCGAAATTGGAACTCGCAATCTTGCTGCACGCCCGTGAGTGCTCTAACCACAGCCGCCGTCTGGCCGGATTTCTCCAATTACGACTCGATATTCGCCAGAACAGATGGCGTCTGTGGCAGCAGTATGACTCACCTCCCTGGCCCCTCTCAAAACTCACCTGGGAGCCCGTCCAGCCCAGAAGGGCAAACGCATGCTGTCTGTGAGGGCAAATAACGAGGTCCACTCTGACGGCTCTCCAGCAGTTCATGCGTGGGCATCGAGAGTCCTCCGAGACCGGGCCACTTTCTGCCACCGTGTTCGTCCCGGCGGGGTGTGCGGCCCCCCCTTCGCCATCTGCTGAGGTCTCGCGCTGCTGAGCTCCTGCCGAGGGTCGCGTGTCACAATGCCCGCTCTCCCCTTCACTCGCACTTTTTACCAAGTCCCAGGGAAGTTTGAAAATGGCGAAGCAGCGCTCAAATCGATCCATGCTGCTACTGCCGGCACCGCTGTGCAATTTTGTCTTTGATTGCTCGTACGTGTTCTTCTTGTAGTTTTGGAAAAGGATGTATTCCTGGAAGATAAATTGGAGTGAAGAAAAGGACGTTAACATTCGAGAAGACCGGTCCACCACCAGAGGAATTTGGAATTTTTATCACTGGCTCAAACTGGGCCGTGGAGGTAGGTTAGGTACGGTCCCATGTTATAATAATTGTATTTCTGAAGTGCCTTTCACCCGAGGGTCACAAAGCACTGCGTAGAGCTGTGGAGAGAAAAGCATGTTAACGACAACATGAGAATAGATAAATTATTGTTTAAAACAAGGAAACAGTACGTGTTCCTTTCAGCAGGCACAGGTCAAGAGTGCGTCGTCATCTAAAAATAAAGCAGTGAGAAGCTTCAACAGTCCAAGCCAGATGACTTCAAGACCTTGCCGAGTAAGTCAGCCTTAAGACGGGACTTGAAGAAGCCCAGGGACTCAGCTGACCGAATTTCCAATGGAAGGGAGTTTCTGAATCTGGGAGCAGTGTCCGTGAGAGCTCTGTCACCCATCCAATGGAGGTGTGATCTGGGCACATGCAGCAAGCCCGTGTTGGAGGATCGGAGTTGTCGTGTTGGGGAAGGTGTATGAAGTAAGTCGTGGATGAATGTCAGAGCAGCGCCAGTGAGGGTACTGTAGGTGCGAAGGAGGGTCTTGAATTAAATCCTGTATTTAACCGGTAGCCAGTGGTGAAATATCAGTACTGGGGATCTGTGATTGTATTAGTGTGCGGGTGAGGACTCCAGCAGCCGCATTCTGCACACATTGGAGACAATTTATGAGCAACTTTGATGGCCTGGTCGTCAAGCATCAAACGGATGTGTTCTGCCTTCGGCAATAGATTTGGGGTTCCGACAATTTCAGTATTGTCACCATTTAGTTTTCAAGTACTTTAAATTCAGACAGGCCTTCGCAAATGACAGAATGAGGTGCAAAGACCAGACGCACTGATTGGTGGCTTTGTGTAGATATACATTTGGATGTCATCGGTATAGTAATGGTAGCTGAGATTGAGGGTGCCCTGTACAGGGATGTAGGGGGGGGGGGAGTCGATTCCCAGCAGACGGGCACAAGGCGTGGCTATGCCCAGGATGCGACACCAGCACATCGCAGGACACCAAGGGCAATTCGCGCAGCAGACCAACCAATCCAGACAGCAGCGTGCCTCTAGACTGTGGGAGGAAACCCGAGCACCCGGCAAAAATCCACGCGGACGCGGGGAGAACACGCACACCCCACGTAGAAAAGCACCCGAGCAGGGAACCGAACCCAGGTCCCTCCCGCTGTGAGGCAGCAGCGCCACTCACCGCGCTCCCACACCCCCCGCGCCGCTGTGAGATAATGGAACGGTAAGTAATAGGTAGTGTAGCAGCAAAGTGGTGAGTGGTTAGGTGGTGAGATGATGAGTGGTTGAATGGTGGTGAGGAGAGGATTAGTGAGCTGAGTGGTGATAGTTGAGTGAATGTGGTGAGAAGTGATGACATTGATAAACGGTGAGAAAGACGATGAAACATGAGTGGCAGGAGATGGTTAAAGGTGGTTGCGAGAGGATTAGGACGGTAAGAAGGTAATGAGGTGAGGTTAAAAGGTGAGGAAGATGGTAGGGTGTTTGAAGACGTGAGGATATGTTGCGAAGATGTGAGGAACGTGAGGATGGTGAAGTGAATGAAAAGGTAAGATACGGTGGTGTGGTGAATGAGGTGAGCAGGTGGTGAGGCCACAGGAAGGTGAAGGACAGCATAGAGATGCGGCAAGGTGAGGGAAAGAAGGGGTGATGAATGAGGGTGAGAAGATAAGGAGGGTCGTGAGGAAGATCAATGTGAGGGTGAGCTTGGAGGTGAGTTACGCAGTGAGTGAGGTACTGGTACGTGACGGCAACTGCTGCTGCTGCTGCGAGGTGGAGTTCGCTGTCACCGTTACTGCGAGGCAAGATAGAGGCTCCACTGTCTGTGAGCGGAGACGGGCCCAAGAGTAAAGATGTAACATTATTTAGACTAATAAGAATTAAAATAATAGTAATAAAACCAGAAACGATTCAAACTGTTTCAAAACACACTCAGATGGACTCGTATATCTGGCGTTTCCAGCAGTAGCGTTTCAACAGCGGCTGAAAACAGCCTGCATTCGTTGAGATCAAACATCACTGGTTTATTCATGCATTTAGACACATTGTCGTTTATATCTTCTTTTCTGGCACACTGCTGGTGGTGATACATATTAAAAGGGAAAGCCACTGATGTAAGTAGCAGGGAATTATAAAAAATGAGATATTTTTTAACGAATGTAGATTTCCACAGCTCTTTAAGTGCGTTTCGGCTTCAACAGCCTGGGTTCAGAAACTAGAACGCGTGATGATGTGTCCAATGTCCATTGTGGAGAGGAGCAACTTCGCAAAAAAACGAGAGAGAACACTTGACATGGCCATCCCGAAAGAAGAGCTTCCGAAAGCAATTCTCAATGAGGTATTTCAACAACCTGACAGAGACAGTATTCTAAGCATAGTCTGGGAAGTTTATGGTAGGCTTTATCAAAACAAAATATAAATTTCAGGATTAAAGCTAGATTTTCGAACAAGGAGTAGGAGGTTCACAAAATTAAAGGCAGTAATCTCCTGGGCCATATGGAATAACTGCAAATGTCATTAAAAAGATGCATCAGCTCTTGAAATGATGGCAGAAGAACCCACTAAATGACTGCACATAAATAAAATACATAAATAATGCAGACCTTCCTCAATAATTATAGTGCCTGAAGAGAGACAAACAAAACTGATTGCAAGAATTAGAGAACGGTTAGCCTGCTTACACATAAATTGTGTATGAAGATCGTCGTGAGCGGAATAATCCAGCAAGTTTGAACATGCAGGATTAAGAAATGTGTGTGCACTATTAACCACGTATGTAATATCAATCAGATGCTAGGCAATGCAAATTCATTTTAAATGTCTTGCCTGGATTTTTGGGATAATGCAAAGGCATTTGGTGCAGTAGAATATTATATAATTATTATCTAAGCTCTATCACACCAGTTATATAATAGAAAAATATTAAAACTTTTTGTAATACTAGAGCAGCTACACCGACACTAAGTACAAAAGAAAATTGTATGAGTCAGACACGGTGATACACCTTTACCAAAACTGTCGACAGCAACTTCATAATATTAGTTGCTAATTATATTCTGTCAAAAAACAAAAATATGGCTTTTAAAGCTGGCATCAAGATAAATGACAACGAATTTACAGGAAATTCTTGAAAGTAAAATGTTTGCAAGGGAGATATTAAACATCACAGAACATGCATTCAGAGGGCAATCA
Source organism: Mordacia mordax (assembly GCA_036362905.1). Lineage (NCBI taxonomy): Eukaryota > Metazoa > Chordata > Hyperoartia > Petromyzontiformes > Petromyzontidae > Mordacia > Mordacia mordax. Next base: position 20,992,804 of record JAZEWT010000006.1, on the reverse strand, counting down.
ATGAAGGCAGATCAGGATGAAATTGAGTTGGATGGGAGCTTTTAATTTTAAGAGCAATACGGTGCGGTGGCGCAGTGGTTAGCGCTGACGCCTCACAGCAAGAAGGTCCCGGGTTCGAGTCTCTCGGCTC
>JAZEWT010000006.1:20974770-20992634 GCA_036362905.1 Mordacia mordax | reverse complement strand
GACCCTATATAGGATTAAGCGGTTTCAGATAATGAGATGAGATGAGACACCAACGTGCTTGGAGACTAACGTTTCCAAACATTGAAGACTACCCATTGTGACATAGATATAGAAACCGCAGATACTAACAGAGGATGGAATAATATCTGATAATAATAATAATAATGTTTGCACTTCCAGAGCGCTTTTCAGCCGAGGGTCACAAAGCGCTGCACAGAGAGTATCTGGTGAAGTTGATACATATGCTTAGTGGCATGAAGAGATGCATGACTGCAATGACACGAGCAGGAAGGCAGACGATCAATAAATCAGGAAATATCTACAAATTAGAAGAATGTTGGTGACTCATTGGGCTGGGGCAGAGGACATTTGCGTGAAACAATGATTTGTCAATGAGCAAGCCTGGTGAAGGAGTAGCAGTCAAAGTTTAACTAATTACACTTTGTATGGAGTGACGATATCAGCAGTGTATTGATAGTTGTACAAGAATTGCTTGTTAAGCATAGCTTTGCCGATCGTTCCTCTTCACTCCTTCAACCTGATGATGCCCCCAATCTGGGATACGAAATATCGTGAAGAAGACAGCAGTAACGCTCGCCACGACCACCCTGACATTGCAGCTCTTGATTGCAATTCTCAGCTATCAGCCCGGTTGTATTGTGGCATTCAGGAGCCATGTTGGATGTACAGGCTGGGCAGCCAGGCAGCGTCACTGGGTAGCAAACCGATCACAGCCTGGTAATCAAAACACTTGCGAAGAGGTTTCCTGCTACATGTGACCAGCACAGACTCGGCCTCACCACTCCTGGCAGAAGGGCTTCCAGTAGAGGCAGCTCTAGAATGTCCACTAGAGGGTATTTAGCCCACTCTAGTGAAGCTGGCCACACATCTTGGTAGAGGTGGGAGTGCCCACATTTTATCTCACCACACGAAGACCGACTATTGACTTACTGTGGTGTTATATTAGTGTATGTTTTCACAGATATACGAGATTGCGAAGCGCTTCTCTTACGGTATAGCCATGTCGAGCAGACACAGTGTGGAGGGAATTAATAAATTGCCCCATTGTTTTATCACCACAGCAGGAGACTGAACCTGCGACCTCTGCATTGCGAGTGCAATGTGTTAACTATTACAAAGTGGCAGTATCCTCAACCACTTAATATGCATATATATACATTTATGCATGTTAGAAAAGGTGAAACTTGAGAAAGACCACTTCATAAATTGTTGCCTCTGGTCATTCTCCTGTGAAATGCATTTTGTGCAACATAAACCTTTCAATCACACGTAAAATAATAGCTTAAAAGTTTTAAACTATTTATATTATTACACACTATCACATTTTTCTTGGGGTCTTAATAAAATTAATGTATCAATGCAAGTAATGGAGCGGCACCCATGTCTACTGGCGGCCCTGAGGCAGTGGTGGAAATTGCTCCTGTCTGTGATGGAAGGGGGGGTGTTCTCTCTGTGGAAACTGGACCCAGCGATCGGGGCCGTTCCCTCCAAAGAGCAATCATTTTGACGTCCCAAAAAGTGGCAATCGTTCCATCTGCTTGGGGGAATGATGATCGACTTATCTGGCTCTGAACGCGTCACCTCCCAGTTGTAAGACAAGTAAGCTAACCAAGTACAACCAAACTATTACAAAAGCGTCTCTGAAAGTTTCAAGCTGCGTTTACTAATATAATTATCTTACAAGAAATTCACTGGAAGGTGCTCAATCTCATCGGATCTCTAAAGCTATGTAGGGCTGAGACTCAATTAGTGTTCGGCGACCACCATGCCTCATACAGATGTGTGCTGTTACGAGCTGTACTGTCGGCAAGGGACAGTGCAGCAAAGTCCGATGTTGTACTATACTGTCTATGCTGCCTGGTTTCACCACCTCATAGTGAAGGAATGTACGCTTAAATAACAACCAAAACTTGCAAAGTGCAGATGGAGGCCCTACCCCCAGCAGTCGGCTGGCCAAAACACTCGCATGTGTAGTCACATAATTCACATTACAGGTCTGCGTCCGTAACAGGAAAGCCATTTCCTTCGGTGTCTTCCACTAAATAATTTTATTTAGCAAATGTGGTAATCACCGTAATGCTATGTCCGCACAGTTGAGTGATTTTTATATAATTTCGAGGAAGCAAGGCACAAACGTTCAATGGGCAGCGTGGCTCAGGAGGGTAATGTGCCAGTTGTCAACGCTGGCTTTCAATGCAGTCAACGTTGCACTCTGCATTCGTGTGTGTGTGTTAATTAAATTGTGCCTTCATGTCACACCTCTACTCCCTCTCCATAAGGCCAATAATAAGCTGTCTGGCTGAATTATATAATGCCTCGCTTGCAAAATGCACACACCCCTGCCAGCGAGAGCAGTCCTTTCTAAAGTACCTGATTTATTCAAAAATATTATTAAAACAATAGCAATGTGTGCACACGGGCACGCAAGCTGCCAGATGAGATAATTTAATTAGCGATATTTTTTGGGATCAATCACTTTTAGTGATCGACACTCGATAGAGGGCGCAATTTAAAAATAAACATAACAAATTATCTTTTCCAACACCGCATGCATCAGCAGCAGACAAGATTATTGGCAGATAGATAAATATTAACTAAAAGTGCGCTGTGGCATATTTTTTTTGAATCGACCAATTACAGGACAATAAGATGCTCAGTAGTATGCAGTCCATCCAAGAACACGTTTGATTGAGAAGCTTGAAGTTTAATGATTCTTCGGTTGTAGGAGGGAGGTTGTATGACAGCATACAGCTATTGGACAACAAATGATGGGAGCTGGTCTGTCCCGTAAAAGCTTACATGTAGTCCATGACTGCTAAGAGTCGGTAAACGCACAGCTCTTGCCGGTGTGACTTTCTCTTTGATTAAGCCACGACATTAATGGAGCTCATTCGTGCATCGATTTCTCGTTGTTGGGTGGGTGGCGCACTCATTACCCAGTGCTGTGAACGCTGAATAGGTGAGCGATGAGTAAGTAGGTGAGCGATGAGCAAGTAGGTGAGCGTTGAGCAGGTGAGCGTTGAGCAGGTGAGCGATGCCAACGATCACCGACTACGAGGCTCCCAATCTCTGCGGCTACAAGGCAGTTAGTATATGCCATTATACAATAATAATATATGCATTTCTAAAGCGCCTTTCACCCGAGGGTCACAAAGCGCTGCAGATAGCTATGGAGAGAACGACATGTAAAATAATGACTTAATCAAGTAGGGACATTAAATAAACAAATACAATGTAAAACAAATAAAGGAATGAGTGTTCCTGTCCAGGTATGAATGACATGGTCAATACGCTAAATATGTGCAGTAAGTTGCAAACCTATAAGTTCAGAATTCTGTGTTCTTACCTCGTACGCTGGGGTTTACTCCCATGCACGGATATTAATAAAGAATTGATTTAGATAAATATCCCTTTCAAAAAATGTTTGCAAAAACCCTGCTAACCTTTGACACTCGAGGAGTTGTGATGATGGATATACTTCGTGAAGGCATGCCGACCGAGAGGTGTAAGTCCCAACCTTCTTGTTTAAGCCTCGATGTGCGGACGATATCCGGCTAATGCACTTGGCAACTCAACTCGTGCAGACACACGTCTGCTTGGCAAGGACAGGTGATCGAAGGTGTGACCATCGGCGTGATTGAGAGATGCACCCTCTCGGTACGCGGCTGTGACTTAAAGTGCATGACCATTGTTCACTGTCTCCACCGGCTGAAGCGATTCCGTGCCAATGTGAATGTAAAAGTAAGACGATCAGATTTTTTTTTTCATTTTAACTACAAAACCCTGGCTAAGCCTCTGCTCTTGCTTAACGAGGCCTCTGGGCAACGTGGCCAAATCCTCTTCGAGCATATTGCATAAATAATGAGCCTGGGCAGTGTAGCAGTGGCACAGTGGTTAGCTCACTGCAAAAAATGATAACTGGCCAAAGCTAATGTTCATTATCAGTAGCCGCTTAATCCGTCAAAGGGTCGCGATGAGCCGGAGCCTATTCCAGCAGAAACAATGCAAGGTAGTGCTATGCCTACGATGGGATGCCAGTCCACCGCAGAGTACGGGGAACAATTTAATTAGGCCTATTAACCTATGCAGCACGTCTCTGGACTGTACTGAGGAAACCACAGAACCCAGTGAAAAATGTAAACTCCACACAGAAAAGCACCCGAGCAGGTGAGTAGACAGCATGACCGTCTTGCTGTGAGAGGGCAGCACTACCAAACTGCGCCAACGTGCCACCCCAGCTAACATTAGTGGAAAGCAATACCTGGAGCCTGTCAGGGCCCCCAGCGTAAACTGCTGAACACATCTATATAATTATTTACAGGTCTGACAACAAAACTGATACTTTACAATGTTGGGCAACCAGTCGTATTTATTTTGTATTAGAAATGCGTTGGTCAGTTTGGACGTTTGTTACGTTGCAGGAACCCCACATCTAGAACTTGCAAGCTCACTGAACACTTTCTGTTGTAATAATATATATCTAGCTATGTAAGCTGCTCTGGATAAAGGCGTCTGCTAAATAATGATTAATGATGATAATAACCTTCACCAAAATATACTGACCAGCGTGGTGATGTATAGTCAAACAACCTTATTGACTGACACAATGTTGATCAAAATCCGATTTGGTTAAATAAAAGTGAGATGCAATTCGTGGGAAGCCAACAGTGGTTATTCTACAGAGTGACTCCAACCATGACAATCTGAAATATTCTCTCATGATTCAGGGCTGTCAATGAAAGTTAGTGTAGCTCTTATTCTCATTTAAGCAGGTAGACAATTTAGCTGCTGGCGTTTGTATACCACCTGCGAGCATGAACAGGGCACCCAGAGGGCACCTTTTAATCCAGGAGAGGGCCATGGCAAATGCACGAACCGAGCACCTATTAACACCCACAGAAACCGCCCCCCCCCCTCACCACGAATGGAAACCTTATCTTGGTGGAGAACCTTGCGTATTACAATGAACCTCAGAGCTGTGTTACCTGGAGTCCAACGCTTGTGCTAGGGTCTCCCTTGTTGGACATGTCTGTGGAAATGTTCCAGAAAAATAGCAATCCAAAGACCATTTGGATCAAGGAGGATGGTGTCAACACCCCCACATGTGTGGGAAAACTGACAAACCAGGGTCAACCTGGATACCACCGTTTAAATCGGCAACAACATAAAGCAAATACATTGTGGGGCCAGCACAGTTTCATCCTAACATGGGCTTCTTGGCATTATTAATGTTCTGATGAACATATTTCATTATGTTCGTGAAAAGCATATGTCATAGTCAGCCATGCACTATGGATATTTGCCTGGCATTCAACAATTATAGACAAGTTGGCATGGATAAAGGCCCCCCCACTATATGTTCCATGAACAACCAATGCCCCCACCAGTTTTATTACTGCCTATCTAAGGTAAATGTGAATGGAATTGTACATAAAGCAGCTTGCGAAGGTTTTCTTTAGTGCCCAGTGGATCATGTAGCTCTGCCATAAACACAGTCCTGTACGAAGGTTTATACATTATTAAAACTTTGCCATCAGTGTTCGTGGGAATGATGAATGTCGAGCAAAACACGAAGGCGCAGCCAATTCTTGGAGCTTCTGATTTGTTTGATTATTGTGCGAGTGGCACATAAGCATGACAAGCCGAAGAATCAACTGTTATTTTGTAGGCTTTGTGACTCAATGAAATTGTATGATCCCTTTGGACTTTCTTATCTCTCCATTGAAAGCCAGCAAAGAGGTGCTTTGGCTAAAAATCCAATTTACTTGTGCTCCCAAAGAATTGCAATGAAAAGCGCACCTACACTTTACAGTTTGAAGAGCAGCTGTACATTGCACACTCATGCTGTTGCCATCCTAGTTGAAGTCAGCATTACTACAAGTGTTGCTTTTAATAACGGATTGCTCGCTCAGCACATACATTATATAAATAACTTTTCATATAGGGCGGCGCGGTGGCCCAGTGGTCAGCGCTGACGCCTCACAGCAAGAAGGTCCCGGGTTCGAATCTCTCGGCTCGGGTGCCTTTCTGTGTGGAGTTTGCATGCTCGCCCCATGTCCGCGTGGGTTTTCGCCGGGTACTCCGGTTTCCTCCCACAGTCCAAAAGCATGCTCCTGGATAGGTTTATTGGCTCGCAGACTAAAATTGTCCCGCAATGCCTGCGATGGTCTGGCGTCCCGTCGTCGGGTGTATTCCTGCCTTACGCCCTGTGTTTCCGGGATAGGCTCCGGCTCACCGTGACCCTATATAGGATTAAGCGGTTTCAGATAATGAGATGAGACTTTTCATATATGAATAGATACACTTTAAAAAAAAAAACAATCCTTTATAATCCCAGCAGTCCTTGCAACATGAGTTCATAGCATCGGCAATTGACTTCCCTCTTTACGTTCCCCCCCTTTGCTTAAATGAACACTCAAGGATCATCTGCTCTCCATGTTCTCAATTGATCTTTTTCTAAATCTGTTTTAATATTTCAATGTGTTACATCTTAAATGGAGTGTATGCACTTCATGCTAACCGCTTTCTTTGCTAACTCTTTACGTTGCCCACGAAGAAAAAAATGTATGTTTATACAGTACAATATTAGGATCACTTTATATTTTAACGCTTAGTGAATTGGTGTTGAATAAGTGTCCATGCATATTTGCCATGACTGTTCGCATGTTACGAGGATGCATTAATATGAAATCTCATCTCATCTCATTGTCTGAAACCGCTTAGTCCTATAGAGGGTCACGGTGAAGCCGGAGCCTATCCCGGCAGACACAGGGCGCAAGGCAAGGATATACCGACGATGGGACGCCAGTCCATCGCCGGGCACTGCGGGGCAATTTAGCCTGCGAGCCAATTAACCTATGTAGCAGCATGCTTTTTGGACTGTGGGAGGAAACCGGAGTGCCCGGCGAAAACCCACGCGGACACGGGGAGAGCATGCAAACTCCACACAGAAAGGCACCCGAGCCGAGAGATTCGAACCCGGGACCTTCTTGCTGTGAGGCGACAGCGCTAACCACTGGGCCACCACGCCGCCCTGGTATTGAATAAGTGTCCATGCATATTTGCCATGACTTCGCATGTTTCGAGGATGTATTAATATGAAATGCTTCTTGATTAATGACTTAAATAAATGTACTGATGTAGGTTTTCACAGCTTGATGCATGATTGCTTTCCAAAGCCGTTCTTTCAGGACAGCCATGTCAGCGTTTCCTCTGTCCTTCACAACATTCTACCTCCCAAGGAGGCATCATCGGGAGTTTCTGGATGGTTCAGCTGCAACATGGAAGGTGAAACACCTCGATGGAGAGGGAGGGGACGCTCAATGCGGCTATCCTAAAAGAACCCCTATGAAAAGCCATTCTCATACATCGGAGCCATGAAAACCTACATCGGTACGTTTGAAAGTCTGTCCAAGATTAAAGAATCATTTCTGTGTCAGTTTATGAATCACAACACACGCCGATATAGTCAACAGTAACAAACTGTTATGGGGCTCGGAACACTGCTCAGCAAGCAGTCAGCAAGTATGCTCCCTCTGTGTTACCTGGCGTTGTAGTTCACTCATCAGCCAGCTCAGCAACCCAATTTCATGACCCTCCTGTGGGTGAGTGATGAGCAGGTCGGCATCATGCCCACTGGACTTGCCTCTGCGATGGCACGCACAAGACAGGCAGATGCACCACTGCGTTATTCAGAACCGGATGCAGCCTCTTCCTTATTCACTCCCCTTGCTGTATGGCTATGCAAGTATGGGCAAGCGTACTCGTGTGTGTGTGTGTGTGAGCCTGGCTTGGATCCCCTAAGTTGACTCGACATTTCTCTCAAATGGAATAGTATTTTCAACTGCAGGGAAGCACACAGCCACAGCAAGCAATACCCAAAGAATGTAAATACATGTAACAGTTGGTGATCCCAGCTGTGATCTAAAACAATACATATGCACGAGAAAAGGAAAAGTGGATAGCTGTTTACTGGGTATGAAACAAGTACATAGTGTGGCAACTACAATAACAAACAGCGTCTCCTTTACATATTTCTACCTTAACTTCATTCAATTTACCCCATTCATTTTTTTCACTTACTTCGTTCAATTTACATATTTGTACCTTCACTGCATTCAATGCACGTAAATTCTGGACCGGGTTCCGACAGTGTTTCACAAACTGCCAGCCTTGCTTGAGTCAGTGATTGTGCACTGCCGCATATCAAAAGCAAGGACTCTCTCTCAAGACATAGTCTTCGATTGATACGCAATATACAATACATGACTCAAAATAATAATCATTAGTATTCTTGTGAGGAATATAAATAAGAATATATGGAAACAGACAATGTCTCCTTCATAAACATATCCTGACACAGACTCGTGGCGCTCGTACAGCAACATCAGGCCTGGGAAGGCAAAGGTAGCAAGACGTATACTGTGCTGGCCACCCTACTAAGTCACGGTTGACTCTGTATGAAGTGTAATCATATGCGGCTTTACTTTGCCCGTCATCTTATTTCCTTTTCTGGCCTGCAGCATTTCACCCTTCCTTTTCCTCTGCTCTGAAATAAAAGAGAATTCCTCTTTAAATGTATCTCCATGACCCAGTTATCCCACGAGTGTCGCATACTGAGATGTGGTTTATAATTCCAAATTGTCCTGTCAATTTATTCACATGTAGTGCCAACATTAGTGGGTATTCACTAACAGCGCTCACTCTAAGAGTGAATACAGCGAAAAGCGATTCTTTGGCTTGTATGTATTCATATGCAAGTAAGTACATTTTCATTCAGCTCACGTTTTGATTGTTAAAAATTCACACAAACGGATTGTAACATCTGAAGCCATGAGTGGGTTTCAAACTGTTTCAGACAGTGGTTTTAATAATTTGTGAGCAATATTATTTCTAAAATATGAATATATACCTCTGTTCCATTCTCCATACCCAAGTATAGTACGTGTTTCATTGCTACAGCCTGTGAGCTTTCCATATCAACACCTGTAAGGCTGACTGCCAGTGAGACACTCAAGGTTGAAACCAGTCCAGTTGGCTTATTTAAATTCTGTTGAACATTACTGGTCTAGAAATGTGATAACACATTTTTTAAAACTTTATGCAGCGATATGAACATGTATCTCTTTAGCTTTGTTTATTCCAATGCAGATAATACTGCTCAACAACACAGTAAGACATTCTGTATTAAGATCGATCTCACTACATAATATTCCTATATTGTGTATGGTCTGTGGTGACCAAACGGTTGGGTTTGTTTTATTTGTGCCTTCCACACTTCCAAGGGAGCAGTGCTACCCTGCCCACATCTCAAATCACCAATGCTACAGCAAGGATCCCCGCTGAATGGCACTGAACCAGTGACGGCTATTCCGTATTCCCATGGATGATGCCCACTGGCTGACACCCACAAAGTGGCACTCCCGAGAAAGATTAAAGTCACGAGTTTCCGAGCGCAGGTCCTCTAGCCTCAGCACCACCTTCTTGTATTGTTCCGTGTGTGTGGAGGTGACATGTACTTGCAGAGTACCTGCCATAAGGGCGCTTTTGTTTCAAGAATGTATAATGCGTGCTTCCGACGTCAGGATAAAGGTGGAAAAGTATTTATGAGGTTTGACAATGCTGGTCAAAAAGTGAGATTTTAAAATTGAAATTGTCTGTTAAATAAGTAATCAACAACTGGGAAGTAAAGCTGGATAAGACAGAACATTGGTGTAGTGCAGATAATTGTTTTTGCTCCCGAACGATTCAAGCCTGGCACACTCAGTGTGGATTTGCATCAACAAAAACGAAGATCCCCCATATGACCTTTACGGAATGTTGTGTCAAGTGCTGTTAGTGAGTGTCACAAACTTCGCGGTTTTGACAGGCGTTACGGCAACAAAGATTCGGAGAGTTGTGCAGGGGAGCAGAGCCAAGGCTGGACACCTCACCAAGGAGACTGAAGACCTGATTGTGGAGAAAGGCAAGAATCTATGCATCCGCATAAATAATCAGGACAAGTGGCAGCTCAACTACTGAACGAACATCATCAGTTTAATAAACTCATTGACGTAAGAATCTATAACTGTCGCTTATCTAGTCTGGGGGGGGGATATGAGTTGTACTGTACGACGCTGTACAGTATTATATTGCATTATGCGAGACGAGATATTACCGATACTGCGGCAAAATTCTTATGCTTCAGAGTTTACAGAACAAACGTTCTGCCGTGGACGCCGTTTGTCTGCGTCCGTGGAAGTCACTTGGTCGCCGGTGTCGAACCCTTTCCGGGCTGAGCCGCTGCTCGTGCTCGCCAGCTGGCACGTGGACGGTCACCGAACCAGCGGCGTTGTCTGCTCTGCGCCGTTTCCAAACCGCGCTTTGCGTTCCGTGGCGACTGGCGCAGCTTTGTCTCTTTCTCTGCGGGCTGACTGGTGCCGGATGGGTCTTGGTCTCGGCTGGCAATATGGTCTTGGTGTCCTTCTCTCGGGTAGCCCTGTGCATTATATCTCTCTTGACCGCGTTTCTTTGAACCAATCAAAACATCACCCTGGTGATGGTCCAATTTCCTCACAAGTGCACAGGATGCAGATGGTTTTTTTTTCAGACAGAAAGCAATTAGGTGTGTCTGTCGTTCCACAGCCACGGAGACGTTAAATTGTGTCCGAGTCCACTATATATTATCCCATATAAAAATAATGTCTGGGCCAAGGTGACCTGTCTCCACCTGTGGCACCATCCCACTGTTGGTTGTTGCACTGTTAATTAGCCGTGTGTTTGTCTTACGTTGACCTTTCCTGATTTTTTTCCAGGCAACATGTATGTAGTCGTTGAGCGTGCGTACCGTGACCGTGACAGCGAGCAACTATAAAGACGAGCATTACACGCGAAGGGGTGGGTGTCCAGTACCAACCTCAGCCACCTTTATCTCCCTCGTGGTGTTTATACAGCGCACCAGGTACTCACTTGTGACTGAATTGATCTACATACGTATACCCATACGTACAAACACTTGCTCCGTTAAATATAGATTATGCTTGTTTACCTAGGTCTCAAGATTCTCCTTAAGGAGGGTCCTGCCAAACTTTATTATTGGCAGTAGTGTTATGCATAATCCCAGGTGAGTAATCTGTGGGTAATTATTCAGCGTTAGAATATTTGGTCAATACCAGTTGCATGGTATACAGTTTAGCTGTGGGAGGAAACTAAGGAATCTGGAGGAAACCCATGCAGGGCAGAGGGAGAACATACAAACTCGACACAAAGGCAGCAACGTCAAAAATGTTTTAAAAATAAAGTGTTCTCTTTGCTGTGAGGCACCAGTGTTACTACTGCATCATCCTACCATTCTGTTGTGGATCCATAACGTGGTTAAGCAGCAGGACATCCCTCTGTGATGCCAAGCCTCACGCCATGCCAGGCTAGGTGCATCTCGCCGCCCGTGCAGTGGAAGAGGGTGGATCACCGGGTTACAGAGGTCTGATTTGGCAGGGCTGCGGGTAGTGTTGATTGGCGGAGGTGGTGGCAAATGGTGGTTAACCGGGAAAATGTCGTACGATGTGAAGGGAGGTCATGCAAGGTGAGAAGAGAGACCGTATGATGTCTACTGGCATCTCCCCCCCCCCCTCGAGATCGTAAACAACACGTAGTCTGAGAGGAGAGCCTAGAAGTGCTGGGGGGGGCAATATAGGATGAGGTGCGGGATGATCGGATTAGCTGGTGGACGTGGGGTGACATCGTGTGGCTGGGTAATGAGGCAGATTGTAAGCACGCGAAGCGCGGGGTGGGTAGTGTTGTAGTGTTGTGTGTTTGTGCGTTGTGTTATTGTTATGCTACTGTGGGTGAATTCTCAGTAAAAAGTGTGTGTCCATAAAGAGGTGGAAAGACAGAAGTCTTCCGTCTTCTTGCTGGAGTGGCTGCCGCGTGTATGGTGAAGAGAATGGCGTCTCCGCTGTTCCGCGCGGGCTGCCAGGACCATGAAGGAACACCAGCGGGCGGGCCGACAAGTGGTGAGGGAACCGGCCCGTTGGTGTGCCTTCACACCTCTAAAGCATATCGTGGCACTAATATTCACGGTTTCATTCATTTTTTACATTTTGCACCGTATTTACGGTTCGCCAACCGCAACTGCACCAACACCATTGGTGAGCACAACCCTTTTTGACCTTTTGTCATGAACATAGTCATTTAACTGCTGTTTTAATTAACCTCCAAACACCGTGCAGAGCAACCGGGTGTTGCCGGCTAAAGCAACCCAATTGACCCAGGCACTCCGCGGCACTATTAAACGGATATTTTTACCAATTAAGTCAAGTGTAGTGGCTCGGTGTGCCCTGTAACAACTGCAAGGTTGGTTGTAATAGAGTGCACATGTCAATACGGTAGGTTTTGACCTTGCACATCCGCTTTTGCATTTGGTCCACGAGTGGCTGATGAAACGTCGGTAACTTCATCCCTCCCAATGAGTCTGTTGTTAAATCTTTTAAGCGCGTTCTGCAAGGGCCAACATTTCTTTCCACTCGAAACTCGACTGTAATGTATAGATGCCTCTTCATAACATTAACCATGTGTTATTCATTGCCAATATTGAGTGTTTCATAATGATTACTGAAAATGTGACGTATTACATAGAGGTTCAATTTACGTTGAATTATTTGATCCAAAAAAGCGGAGACTTAAAAGTTGTGGGAGAATAAGAATTCTTGAGATAACATGCCAAATATTGGACGTGACTGCTGAACGAGTATGAAGTCATTTTATTAATCCCTGCAACGAAAGGAGCAAGTTTTGTGCTGATACGGTGCATGAACACAGTATAAAGCAGCAGCTGAAACCCCACGCCGAGTTAGCAACACATGGGCTGTGCGTTTTTTCTGCCACTTCCCTGCAAGACATGGCAGTTGAGTGTAATTATTGTCGGTCAAATGTCATATTATATCCATTTCAATTTGTTCTTGGAATGCAACATGTAAACTCATCCCTCGCCCGAGTATATATTTCCCAATGTGCTGCATTAGCTGTGGTAAACTTAATGAAAATGGGCTTTTTGGGAGGGATATTGTGGGTTAAGGCTACAAAGTAAAATGTAAACGTGTCTCATCGGCTCACATGAGCCTTGGGCGATACTCATCTCCCTGGGCTTTAACTGTCGGTGAAAATTCTTTATTTATATGCGGTGGGTCAGCTACAGCACAGGCGAACCGCTTGTTGACTCTCCACATCGCAGTACAATACGTAAGTATCGTATAAGATATTACAAATGAATATTCTGTCGAGTAAAACCAAAAATCATAATTCACGTGTTTTAGAAGTGGGATTGGTGAATCATAATACATCATCACATACACAGGACACTCACTATCGGGGCTACGAAGTCGCCAGTACATTACAGAGTATATAGGTTGCTGTTGGTTTTGTTATTGGTAAACACTCAAAGAGATGCTGCCATTGTGTAATAGTTGGTACAGTGGACTTGCAACTCAGAGGTCACTGGTTCGATATCCAGGCATAGCAGTTGAAGCGATGGGAACATTTCTTCAATCCCTTCGCCTTCTGCCAACCTGGTATATTATACATGAGTACACAGGGATGAAAGTGAACTTACATTTATCACCAGTATGGTCGTATCCCAACCGTCCTTCCCACTTGTACGGTACTCAATGCTTTAGCCACTTTCTTACCAGGACGTCATGCCAGACCGTAAAGGCTTACCTTCACCTCTGGGTACACACCACAGTTAGCCAATGGGAAGGTTGTGTACAGCGGAGTAATGTGTCGGTTGCTACCGCTGCTTCCAAGATGCCCATATGCCGTTGATAAGGCGGCGCGGTGGCGCAGTGGTTAGCCCTGACGCCTCACAGCAAGAAGGTCCGGGGTTCGAGTCTCTCGGCTCCGGTGCCTTTCTGTGTGGAGTTTGCATGCTCTCCCCGTGTCCGCGTGGGTTTTAGCCGGGTACTCCGGTTTCCTCCCACAGTCCAAAAGCATGCTCCTGGATAGGTTGATTGGCTCGCAGACTAAAATTGTCCCGCAATGCCCGGCGATGGACCGGCGTCCCGTCGTCGGGTGTATTCCTGCCTTACGCCCTATGTTTCCGGGATAGGCTCCGACTTCACCGTGACCCTATATAGGATTAAGCGGTTTCAGATAATGAGATGAGAAGTAGGAAAAATAAAGTCCAGCACCGCTATTCTCAACCAGTGGGCCGCAAAGCAAAACCGAGTGGTCCAAGAAGATCAGACCCGAGCGGGGCACGTGGGCCTTGAAATGCAAAAGGGTTAAAAAGGAAAAGGTACGTGGCTGCACCTTTCCCTTTACACCTTGCTGCGGTATAATCCCCCATATAAGTCACCCACATCCAAAACTAATTACATAAACACAATAATAACAAGACAAAGCTGCTTAAAATAAAATAAACAAATATGAATCTATATAGCAACCTTTCTATCCAGTTCTAAAATAGAATTATCGGTTATGACAACCAGTCAAAGCAAACCTTTATTAAGCTTTATTTGGGGCTGATCTGCAATTAGCATTGCAATTAAACGAATAATGGGTAATTTCATGCTTACATTCAGCATTAACAATGGCCAATCATCACACGGCATGGGCACCTGCTATTATGTCTTGCTCAGTACTTGATTACGGTAAATTGAGCTCCAGGCACAATGGTGTATCACACTTGAGTTGTTTCATTTCCTTCATACAAAAATGGAAGATTAAATAATGGACCGTGTCTCATACATACCAAGTTTTTGCCCAGGGCTGAGCAGATAATGATGGTTTAGGCATTTTGACGTGACAGTATATGGAGCGTATACACTATGCATTTGCAATCCGGCAGTCTGCAAAGGGTTTTTGGCTCACACAGATGTCGTTAAACTCCTTTGCTGCCTCCATTGAGGTGCCGTACTCATGCCAAGAGAAGGCAGCACAGCAAATGTGGCCTCCAGTTGTTCCATTGGCATGGGCTACAGTGTTGCCCCTCCCACACGTGGGTTTTCTCCGACTTCTCTGGTTTCCTCCCCACGTGTAAACACCAGCACCATCACAATATAAAGAGAACGAAACATTGAGCTTGCAGGGTGGAATGTTATGCTTGTGTGTGGTTTCTCATGCCTGAGCTATCATTTTCTTTTTAAGAGTGATCCAATATTGTGAATAACAAGTTGAAATTACCCAGGAAAACATATTGTGAGTTGTGAGACCTTTTTTTTTATGAGGGCCTAAAGTGTCACAATAGGGGAAAATGCTGCCAGCTGCAATTGTTTTCGATTGCAATCATTGATAGTCTGTTTTTGAAGATCTGCATATGCTCTTTACTTATGTTATGCAAAATCTTCTTCAATTTATTCCCTTGCCAACGTTACACTTCTTTGCCTCTTATTAATTTATTGGAATTATTGATCATTTTTGTGCCGTACAATTTTAAGTGTGACCATTTATTTTATGATTATGGTTTCAGTTTCATCTTTGCACAAATTGTTGCTGTGAGTTTGTTTATTTGACCTTTGACTTTGTACGTTATTGCAATGGTCATTTCGAATGTTTGTTATAGTGCAGGAATCCTGCATCCAAGGCTTGAAAGCTTGCTGGGTTTTTTTCTGCTGTAATAATAAACATCTATCTAAGCATCAATGTATTTTAACAGATTGAGTAGTTTGCAAGGAAATCCTGGAATCGGAACCTTAATGTGGTGGAGTGGTTTGTGGGCCCCAATGAACCCGGTGGCTGTGCTGTCCGGTGCCTCGGCACCTAGTAGGGTCACCCATGGCAAATTGGCCTCAGATGAGGGGCCAGACAAATAACGATTCAAACGACCCTTAGAAAAAGAACAAAGACGGCTGGGAGAACCTCGCCCGGACTAGGGAATCTGGATACTACTTCCGGAGCTAGGCCTGGGGGTGAAGCTCACAGATGAGTGCCTGGTAACAGGGTAACCCAGGTTGCTCGGTCAGGCACAGCCCGAATAAGTGTCGTGAGACCGCTGCCTTGTGGGCACCACCACCTGCAAGATGAATCATTAGGGACCGGTGCAATGCCCTTAGGCAGCAGACAGAGGCAGGGTGGGTCAAGGCGTGCTGAACCTTGGCAACGGAAACTGGCTCTTGGAATGTGGAACATCACCTCTACGCACAGTGTCGGCTCTGGAACCAAACTTCTTCATGGGGGGGAGTCACACAGAGACACCCAGCATGGGTGGGGATTCTCACCAGCACCCTGGCTAGATGCTACTCAGCTGTTGTTTGTCCCATTAAATGAGAGGGTTACCTTAATGAGACATCAGGTCACAAGGAGAAGGACTCTGTTAGGTGTGCAGACGCACTACCAACTTGGAGACAGTGGGTGGGGTGCTGGAAACTCCACCTTGCGAATCCATAGTTCTGTTGGGAAACTTCAACGCCCATGTGGGAAATGATGAAGAAATCTGGAGGGGTGTGATTGGGAGTAATGGTCTGCCAAATCTGAACCCGAGCGGCGTTCTGGTGTTTGGACTTCTGTACTAGTCATGGACTCTCAATAACAAACACAATGTTCAAACACAAGGATGCTCATAAGTGGACCTGGTACCAGGACACCTTGGGCCAAAGGTCGATGATCGACTTTGCAGTGGTCTCATTTGACTTGAGGCCATATGTTTTGGACACTCGATTGAAGCGAGAAGTACAGTTGTCTACCGATCACAACCTTGTGGTGAGCTAGATCAAATGGCAGTGGAGGATGTTGGCCACACCTGGTAACCCCAAACATGCAGTGAGGGTTTGCTGGGAACGACTGGTTGAAGACCATGTCCAGAGCGATTTCAGCTCTCACCTCCAGAGGAGTATCTCTCATATTCAGGATGAGGCTGAGGACATGGAGTTTGAATGGATCTTGTTTAAAGCCTCCATCATGGAGCCATGGTGAGTACCTCTCATGGTGGTTACCTAAGGACTTGCTGGTAGACATCAGTGGTGAGGGAAGCTGTTGAGCTGAAGAAGGAATCCTTTCAGGCTTGGTTGGCAGGGGGACCCCTGATTCGGCAGACAGGTACTGGCAGCCCAGAAGGACTGCAGCTTCAGGGGTTTGCAGAAGTGAAGCCCGGATATAGGAGGAGTTCGGAGAGGCTATGGAGAAGGTCTTTCGGTTGGCTTCAAAGAGATTCTGGTAAACCGTCCAATGGCTCAGGAGAGAACAGCAGGGAATCGCCCAGACTTTTATCAGCAAGGGAAGGGAGGTGCTGACATTGACTGGGGATATTGTCCGGAGGTGGAAGGAACACATTGAGTAACTCCTAAACCCGACAAACGTGCCCTCGGAAGAGGAGGTAGAGCCAGAGTGTTCTGGGGGGTCAGAGCCCATCTACTTGATGGAAGCCACAGAGGAAGTTCAGAAGCTACACAGTGGCAAAGTACCAGGAGTGGACGAGATCCATCCAGGAATGCTGCAGGGTCTGGATGCTGTAGGGCTGTCGTGGTTGACGTGCCTTTTCAAGGTGGTATGGGTGTCAGGAATAGCACCAGTGGATTGGCAGACAGGGGTGGTGGTTCCCATTTTCAAAAAGGGTGACTGGAGGGTGTGTTCCAACTACCGAGGGATCACACTGCTCAGCCTCCCTATGTTCCAACTATATGCCAAGGTGCTGGAAAAGAGCATCCTACCGATTGTCGAACCTCGGCTTCAGGAGAAACAATGCAGATTCTGTCCTGGCCGTGGACCAACTTTTTACACTCCCATAGATTCGTAAGGGTTCATTTTACAGTTGCCAAACCAGTGTGCATGTGTTTTGTCTCTCATCTCATCTCATTGTCTGAAACCGCTTAGTCCTATACAGGGTCACGGTGAAGCCGGAGCCTATCCCGGCAGACACAGGGCGCAAGGCAAGG
>JAZEWT010000006.1:20943231-20955144 GCA_036362905.1 Mordacia mordax | reverse complement strand
CACAATATTGCAGAGTACATAAAAAAAAACTGTGATCACAGTGGGATGTAAAGGTTCGTACCCTGGTACCTGGTACTCGAGTTCCTATTAACTGCCAAGCAATGAAGTGATGCGCAGCACTCAGAATGTGGTTTAAGAGATGAGTTCGCACTGCTTTTCGCTACATTTTCCGCACGTCGTCAGACGTGACGATCATAAAGCGGTGCAAATCAGGCAACTCGTACTGTGATGAGAAGAGACGACGGGGAAATGCGGGGAGACAAAAGGGTATAGACGAGGTAGACAAGGGGGGGGGGAGGGTGCGCAGACGGATACACACACAGCCGTGTGTTCCCGTGAATCTACTCGCTGTCGTGCCAATACGCACGGTGACACGGGAAGACGCAAATACTATAGATAATATAATCTGTACAAAATAACTTTGGCATCATATAACATGGTATACCACCTGATTGAGGCCCGAGTATCGGGCCCAAACAGTCTGGCTATTATATAATTTAGAGATTTTAAATACTCTTAATTGTGAATTTACAATATATATAAGTAACTTCATAATTTCTAAGTCACATTATAGTGAAGTTCCGTATGTTGAGTTGCTCTTAAATGGCGGATGACTGCGTATTCAAAAGAGTAAATGAGCATTCATTTGGTTAAATGATATAACTAAAAGTATATGTCCCTAGCCAATGAGTTTTGATGAGGTTTGTTTTGCTTTATTCATGAAATCCTCAAACAAAATATCACAGTTGCATATTCAGCGGATGTCTCTGAGGTGCAATGTATTCTGAGACCCGCCATTGCACAGTCACTTCTTAAATGTTCAGATAAAAATGCGCTCCACAGTCACCTTCTTGAAATTGTACAATTTTGACATAATAGCCGACGTTTTTGAAATAATGACTAAAATTACCACGACAATAGTTTTACCAAGAATTACCAATTTCGCTCCGTGCTGTGCACCAGTGAGTTTTCCTCCTCCACCCCCCTTCCCCCCCCCTCCCCCCCGTTCGCTCGCTAACAAGGGAGGCAAACTGCGTGCAGGGCAGCAGCAGAAAAAAAAAGCAACGCGACCACCCGCAGAGTTAAAAGCAATTGTTACATTGACATTGCACTGTCTTGCCATGCATTATAGATAATATCTCGATTATGCCTTTTTTTTCTTGGCCACTGTATTTGACTCTAAGGTGGATCCAGGATTTGCGTTATGGGAGAATGAGAGTCGGGAGCAAATGCTTTCCTTCTACGTTGCTCTCCTGTCCCTTTTCTTGCTGCCTGACAACCCCAACATTGGTGATTTTTAAACTTTCCATATCACTAACCTGCTTAGTTTAAATCCAATAACTTCTTCTTGAGTCCTCTTTTCTCTCGCTCTTACAAAACTTCAATCATTCTCATGCCTGTACTCACGTTTCCATTCAATATTGTAGCCCAGCTCAAACTCTGCAGCACAAAACTCTCAAATTAATTATTTACGGGAACAAGAAAAGATCGAGTGTGGGTGGCACTGTGGTTTGAGTGGCAGCCTCTCAATTGGAAGGGTGCAAGTTCAAATCCCTGTCGTAAGCCAACTCAGCCCATAATGCCTCCACTGTGAAAAAGATAAACACTTCTTTGTACCGAGTAAACATCAGCTGTTTTAAAGAAAGACTATTCCTCTCATAGTAGAATGTGGATCTTTCAGCGAACGGAGGGAGCACACCTGTGGAGATGGAGCAATTATCTCATCTGGGGAACGCAGGTGGTAGCTTCAGTGTTGTATTACAGGGCCCCGAGAGATGCTGATGGCTTGGAAAGACTGCAATCCAACGAAGGATTCATCCTGCTTGATGATAATAATTGACATTTTAAGATCACCCTTGGGCGGCGCGGTGGCCCAGTGGTTAGCGCTGACGCCTCACAGCAAGAAGGTACCAGGTTCGAATCTCTTGGCTCGGGTGCCTTTCTGTGTGGAGTTTGCATGCTCTCCCCTTGTCCGCGTTGGTTTTCGCCGGGTACTCCGGTTTTCTCCCACAGTCCAAAAGCATGCTCCTGGATAGGTTGATTGGCTCGCAGACTAAAATTGTTCCGCAATGCCCGGCGATGGACCGGCGTCCCGTCGTCGGGTGTATTCCTGCCTTACGCCCTGTGTTTCCGGGATAGGCTCCGGCTTACCGTGACCCTATATAGGATTAAGCGGTTTCAGATAATGAGATGAGAGATCACCCTTCGCCCAAAGGTTGCAAAGTGCTGGATAATGGATCAGAACGACCAATAAAAAAAGCACACAGTTCCACCGATCTGAGCATGATGGCACTCAGACTTTGAAAACAGTGGCCCAAATCAAGAGAGACCAATTAAACGAGACATTTGTAATCATACAAAAGTGAATTTTATGGATACATTGCACTGTGAAAGCCTCTGCATAAATAACAACAGCTTTATTGCTTTTCTTCTGCCTGCTTGGTTGTGTTCTTGTCTGCATGTCCATTGTAGGTGTTGATTATGTTGGTCAAATGCTAACAATAAATTATTAAACACTGCATCAAGTTGCTACTTCCAGGAAACGGTAGAAGACGTCACACGTTAATTAAAAATAGCAACACTTTTGTTTTTACTGTCCTCTAGATGAAAAGAGCTCTTGTAATTTCAGCTAAATGGCCCTGTTTGGAAATGTTTTATTTGTCTTGAACAAAAAGACTTGAACAAAAATTCCAGGAAATAAGTCGCCTAAAACATAACAATATTTTTTTCTGTTATCCTGTTCCATAAAAAAAAAATAGGATGAGAATCTGTACTATATGGGGCTGGCAAATTCTAAATCCTAGCCACAAACTAGAGGTACTGCCTTAGCATCTTGTTTACATTACTAGAATGGGCCTCCGAGGTGTGGATTCACGCACCTTCCCTTGCTGTTCTATCCAGCAAGCATGGAGTAGTATCTTGGCTGCCACGTGTTCAATGATGACTTTTATCTGTAACTTTTACCACATAACTGAAAATCCACTTGCAATGGTGAAGCTTAGTGTGAGTGTGTTTGTTACGGTTTGTGTGATAGATGTTTCGCCTTTATTATTACTGTGTCTTGATGAAATTTAACGGTGTCTTTATTGCCTATAGTCCAACAAGAATCGATGGAAAAAATAAACCCTTTACCTTCCACCTATTACAAACATATGAAAAAACATAAAACACTGAGATTGGATGACTCTCACATTGTTGTACAACAGCAATGATTTTTCTTTATCTTGGCTGCACAGAATGGGGGTAGCTGTCTCGAGCTGGCTTGGTAGAAAGTACTCCCATTGTATGCTCAGACTTTTGTCACAGTCACACAATGGCTTTTAATCATTCAAAATATTTTCACGGTAATTTTTTGGAATGTTGTTTACCGCTCCAAGTCATTTCTCGGACGCAAACCAAAGCACTTGTTTTTAAAATAACGACCAATAGATGAATGGAAAAATTCTGCTTTGAATGGTGACCTCTGACATTGTCTATATTACCCTGCCAGCAAGATTTCAGGAGTAGACTGCCCTCAACTGGCCAAGGCATGATATTGAAATAAAAAAAAATTATCTCAACACCCAGTCGAGCTGAGATCATCAACTATATCACGAATGACTCATACCCACATAGGTGCGAATGCACAAATCTCAGCACTGCTGTTCCAATGCTCTGACAGGCACACTGGCGCCTGAGCTACTTGGTCAGAACCACAGCCACTACCACCTTTGCTTGGTACACTTGCTTTAATTACGTATGGCCGAGACGGAGATTCAGATCCAGGATTTCGACAACGGTAACTCGGTACTCTCATCACCCTCGCGCGCACAGATAGGACGCGTCTCCACGTGCCGCAGACTCGCTGAGCGCAGCTCGAGGTGACGATCCCGTCTCTATAGTGATGATCTACTCTACTCGATCTGCGCGTCACGCACACATTCACGTGGGTGATGCGGCGAGAGCCGGAGGAACGTTACTCCGCATGCCTACCATTAATTGCAGGGCCCGATTAGCTTGAGTGTCGGGACCTAGCCTGACTGCCACGGGTGCAAACGGCGAGACCTCTATTCTACATAGAGTTGCTCTGGTTACTCTGCGATGGAGGTTATCTCCCCTACCTCCACCGCCCCAGGGCCCCGCAACCTCCACCCACCACATCCCGTCCTCACCTTGATGACGGCGCACGAGTGGCCCCCCACTCCCGGCAGCCCGTCCAAATCCCGCATGCTGCTCAGGGGCTTCGGCAGTGATTTGAGTACACACGCTGCCCGTGTAAAGGCCAGAGCACGTCCCTCGCTCTCCCGAAAGTGAGCGCTCTCCGCCAGTGTCTGCAGGGCGTCCTGAGCTCAAGCAGAGGGCATGCGGGAATGTGAAATCAGAACCTAATGCAATACAACACAGCTCATCCCTTTGCCGTCCTTTACGATTTCAGGGAACGTAAACGCTACAGATACTGGGACTGAAAGTGCTTGTGTGCTGCCATCGTCAGAAACAAATGCTACCTTATTGAATCCAAGCAGCCACATGTGGTTTTAAATGGGTTCTCAATATAGCCTGGTCACCACGGACACATAAACTCTCATCTCATCTCATTATCTGAAACCGCTGAATCCTATATAGGGTCACGGTGAGCCGGAGCCCATCCCGGAAACACAGGGCGTAAGGCAGGAATACACCCGACGACGGGACGCCAGTCCATCGCCGGGCATTGCGGGACAATTTTAGTCTGCGAGCCAATTAACCTATCCAGGAGCATGCTTTTGGACTGTGGGAGGAAACCGGAGTACCCGGCGAAAACCCACGCGGACACGGGGAGAGCATGCAAACTCCACACAGAAAGGCACCCGAGCCGAGAGATTCGAACCCGGGACCTTCTTGCTGTGAGGCGTCGGCGCCAACCACTGGGCCACCGCGCCGCCCACACATAAACTCGTTTTAATGAATTTAGTTTTGTACGTAAAATGTCTAAATTCAAGCTCCGACAAATAAACTGTCAGTTTGCGTGTCATGCGATGAGCATTGCAGAGCTATTGGAAGATTGCTGTCCTCCACTGTGTGGAACCAGAGGTCACTGAAAGTGGGATGTCAGCTCTACGATAGCCGCATCTATGGGCCGTTCTCCAACGTGAAAGGTCGAAGGGCACTTCAAAAGGTCCGGACTATATTCTTTAGCTCATGACGCCGATAGCACGTGGGACAAAATGGGGAGAAATTTTAATTCGCAAAGCGCTGTAGATTGTGAAAAGAAAAAAAAACACAGCACGAAGGCTTCTAAACGATAAAACCCGATAACGAATGATTAAATAAAATCAAACAAAAATCCAACTATACAAGGCCCGATAATGCTTTTATGAACAGGTGTGAATCCCAAAGCAAGATCTGATTGAGCCGTTGGACTCAGCGGAGCTGATCTCCACGTGGAAGAGATGCTGCTGCTGCTGCTGATGATGCTGTAGCTGAACGCCTGTGGAAGCGAAGGGCCACGTGGGCGAGAGCCCGACACTCACTCGATGACGATGTTTACGTCCATGTAAAAGGTGTAACGTGAGACCTGCTCATATGTTCGGTGAAAATACCAGAGAGGGGTGGAATGTCCACCATTGGCTCAGCCACAGACAGGGATAAGTAAATCCACAGGCCCATCTCAGCAGGGACATACTTTGAAATTAAACCCAAGATCTAGGTAGATCATTTTCACTGTCTCTAACACTGTTGGCAGTAACTACATTATAGCAGATATATGTTTGAAAGTATAGTATTTATCTTACACCGATATTCCACGATACATCTTCATTTCGAATCTCATTATGTAAATGAAGATTGCCATATACGAGGCCTTTACATTTTGAGCCAAGCATGTGGAAAACATTATATTGATTCATCACTTTTGCCAAATGACCTCCACTTTACAAATTTAAATCCTATTCTTGCATCAATTCTGTGGTAATGGCCATCAGTCAATGTCACTAGGTCACTATCATTTGGGACTTTCTGAATTAGGTTTCGAAATGACAAATGTTTTAATGTGTATGTGCACTGAATGTGAAAGTGACCAATTTACATTTGTTTGCAGACATATTTTCCAAAGAATTTGGAAATCATTAATAGAGTAATGTATGTTTGTTTACTCAGTAATGCCACACATGTGGACACTTTCGTATAAAAATTCAGAAATTACAACAGCACTCAACTCCTGCATGTAAGGGGACAACTCAGACATGGCACATGGTTTGGCAAAACCAATCTCTGACTGGCCATCTGCTGGTCAAAATGCAGCCCTACATGTTAAGAGTTGACATTTTTGTGACCTGTGCACTGGATTAAGAGCAATATGCATTAACCACAACGGTTATAAAAGCAATCCCTCACGAATTTTATGTAGATTTTCTATAAGAATTATGTTCCGTTGAGCATTACTTGGGATATATGATGAGATGATATGTATGTAGTCTGTGATAGATGTATAAATTAAGTTGAGCAATTTTCATAATTCGTAGCATAGAATTGTGATTTCATTTTTAGATTTGAACAAAAAGTCATTCTATTGCACGAAACATCTATCACAGAGTCCCAGTTATAATGCCAATCAAACCAAGGGAGACTTTAACTTATGAATCAGTCTTTAGATCACTCAAGATTCCAAAAATAAATTTTTCAGAGTGGATGATTCCTCAAGGAATCTCCCAGTTCTGCTGTATAAAAATCATGCATAAACTTTCTGCACATATGTGCTCAGTAGTAATGACGATTGTGAATTAATAGCATGCCTTCAAACCCCTAACATTTTCTTGAATTATTCGCTACTGATATATTATTGTTTTATGTTAATTTATCCATCACGTTTATTTCACTTCATGTCAACTATAGGATCTCATTTTTTTTACGGACACCATATTGCAATTACCATTTGTCACAGCCACAGTTATTTTAACACTGACAAAAAATCTCTAATCTGGTCCTGTTGACAACATCGACAGCAGCTCTTAAAGCATTGGTTTGCATGAGGACATACACTCAAGACAAATATTCCCCGTGGAGCCTTAAGAGACTGTTGGGTCAAGTGCTAATAGAGAGCACCTATGCAGGCCAGCACAGCACAGAAGGAGGTGGGTGGCCAGCACCACGCCCTGCCGTTGTCTCCCTGGTGGCAATGCTCGCACACTGCACTAGGTGCCCATTTGAGGCTGAGTCGATCTAGGGGAGGTTCAGAATCTGTTCCGAAAATCGTCACTGGGGTTAGCCATGAGCCGGATTCGAACTCGGGTCGCAAGGTTTGTAGCCCGGTGCGCCAACTGCTGAGCCACCGTTCCCCACTCGCACATGCATGCCAACCACACTGACCTCGCAGTCTACAGAAAGGGTGACATTGGAAACAAAGAACACCCAGACCTGAACATGTGCTTTACATAAGATCCTTGTCATCGATAAACAGCTGCATCCATTCAAAATATCCCATTTGTAAAGGTCAGTACCTGCTACTCAAGTGTTTGAATGTGGTGTGCAGATCGAGGCGAGCTGGAGTTATGCTCTAACTTGGAGGTAAACATGTCAGTTTGCTAATAATAATAATTGCATTTATAGAGCGCTTTTCACCCGAGGGTCACAAAGCACTACCAGAAACCATGTCCACTACCCACCCCAGCTTTGTAGTAATGGACCCATTGTCCCAAAGTAGTGTGTCCGATACTCCGTGTAACTGAAAAGTAATTTGACGGTGAAAGTGTCTGCTGTGAGTGTAAAAAAACCAAACAAATTTCGTGTCGATGTAGGTTAGCCGTGCGGAATGTTCCTGCTGCTTTGTGATATTTCGCGTCCCACGTTGGAGGCACCAGCAGACTTCTGCTGGAAATAAGCCCAGCTTCTGAAGTCTGACGAGGATTCCGATGTCGGAGACGAAACGTGAAGATGAGGAGCGGAACACTCGTGACGGCTATGCAGAGCTCTGCAGAGTAAATCACAGCCTGTTGCACGCTGTCATCGTGAAATAGTGCAGCTGCCTCACACTAAGAAGCACCTGGGTTCAAGTCCCGGCTCGGGTGCTTTTCTGTGTCTGCGTGGGTTTTTTGTCGGGTACTCCGGTTTCCTTCCGTAGTCCAAAGACAAGCTGCCTAGGTTAATTGTCCTGACTAAATTTCCCCCGTGCCCTGAGATGTTGCAGCTTGCTTACACCACCACCGCCGCCCCCTTCCCCAAGTGGACAACTCTTAAAAACAACTGTATAGTTCAACGGCTCTGTCGAGCTTCAACAACAACGGACTTGCTCGATTCAAAAAACGCTTCCACGCTTGTCTGTGACCAATTTAAAAGTGCTGTTTGTAAGCTCATCACCGGGCGTCTTTTAGCCTTTGTGTCTGTGCTCGGCAAATGTTTCAAAAAAAAGTAACGCGGCCAAGTCCCTCAAGGCTAAAGACGAAATCGGCAGCGCTGCTCATCTCTTAACGGTCGTGTATATTCCACATTAACATGAACGCTGTGTGACAATCCGTAGAAAACCACTGCTGGCTTACGCACAAAAGCATTGCTCATACTCATGAACTCGAGAAGGATGATGGGCTGAATCTACTAATGGCCAGGAATGGCATTAGCAGCTACCTACCTCTGTGATTGCAGCGTTCAAACCACAGTAACACCCAGCCAGATGCATAATGTCCACACACATCATAAATAAGCAGGAGCCGTCAGAAGCTTGGAGCAGGAAAACATTTCCCTGCCCTTGTCTCTGTTGTGCAGTTGGGTCAAGAGTATTGGGGGGGGGGGTAAGATTTAGGGTCCATGGAAAATATTCCATGAGAAATTAATCGCTGTCCATAAGCTACACATTTTGTCCATAAGCTCTACATAGTCTTGTGGCAACCTGCCCAGTAAGATCCATTAAGCTTGGTACAGGGATGTTTTACATCAGCTTGTATTATATATTACAGACAATGACTGTTTAGGATGCAGGTGCCGTATGTAAATGTAAGAAAATCTGTGGAATCGGTAAAACTGTAGTCTACACTGCAATACGATTTTTGGAAAGCTCGCTTTGATTTGTACCCGAGCACGATTCGAACGGAAAAGTGACATCTGAACCTGGCTCGGGGCATTCCTGTTGATTTGAAAAGTGGAACGCCTGCTACAGCTCGCGTGGCATGGTGGGGTGATGAATTGTGCTGCCACCTCACGGAAGAAGAAAAAAAGTTCCTCGGTTAGATTCCAAACACAGGTGACTTTCTGCGTGGAGTTTGCATATTCTCACTGTGTCTGGGCGGATTTTGACTGAGTACTTCTGTTTCCCCCCACAGTCCAAAGACATGCTCCTGCCTAGGTTAATTATCCTAGCCAAATTGCCTCCAATGCCCTGGGATGTTGTTCTAACTTGCTGAACCCTCCTTGCTGAACAGCTGTTAAAATGAGATACATAGACTTGGCCCAGTGGGTAGCGCTGTCGCCTCACAGCAAGAAGGTCCCAAGTTCGAATCTCGGCTCGGGTGCCTTTCTGTGTGGAGTTTGCATGTTCGCCCCGTGTCCGCGTGGGTTTTTGCCGGGCACTCCGGTTTCCTCCCACCGTCCCAAAAAACATGCTGCTGCATCGGTTAAATGGCTCGCAGACTAAATCGCCCGCAGTGCCCGGTGATGGACTGGCGTCCCATCGTAGGTATATCCCTGCCTTGCGCCCTGTGTCTGCCGGGATAGGCTCCGGCTCACCGCGACCCTGTACAGGACTAAGCGATTTCTGACCATGAGATGAGATAAGCTCAACAGTTCCCTCCAGCTTAATTATAAACTGACTAACAAAATCAGCACCGTGGAGACAATATGGTTCAGCATTTGTGGTACGCTCATATACCTATGTCAGCCTTAATAGGCACTCACTAACAGCACTTGACCTAAAAGTCTATAATGCTAAATGAGGTATCTGTCTTTACACACAGGATGCAAGCTCCAACATAGCCTTACAAATGTGTAATCAATAGGAAATGATTTCTACAAATTATTTTTCATTAATGGTCAACACCATTACACGATGAGCAACGCTTCACAAAAGCATATCAATAAACACGAAAGAAAAGACAAAAGCAAAGACAGCAATTAACCACCTATGCAATTAATTAATACTAGCTCGCAAATGGAAAATATATAACATGCAATGGCCCTTCATCAAAAGCAGTCCAGGCATTGTTAATGACTGAGGCGGTGAAGTCTTTTCTGCTTGTGCATTTACATATCGCCTACACAGCCCGTGAAACCGTGTTTGCAGAGTGCAGCACATATAACATCCAGACAGGCCGGCCAGGCATTTTTATTACCTTTCCTTTTCCTACTTAAGTATGACTGATGAGGTGGTAAAGCTGCATTAAGTGGGTGGAAGAGGGAACTGGGTAGAACTTGTGACTCCAGGCAGTCCTATATTTTTTTCACCCCAACAGGGAGATACTAATAGGCTTTCGACTCCGTATGCTGCATAAGGCTTGCAAGCCGTGTTCACGCGTGCATGCATGTTTTACGAAGCCCGCTGACAAGAGAGGCAGCGTGCACCTGTAATTAGCAGTCCTTTTTTCCCAAACGAACTTTTGAATTCGATCTTGGCCAACAGGGTTCAGTGGAATGGAAAGAACGGGTGGCTTGCAGGTTCGAGCACTGAGCTGACACGGCCGAGAGCCTAGAGTCGAATCCTGTCAACTGCTTCCGCTTGAGCTGTGTTCTCAAGTGTGGCGAGTCGGTCACCTCAGTTCAATCACCAGTTCCAGCTCTGGCAATTAATATATTGCTTTGACTGCAATGTGACGAAGTGCACTCCCTTCCGTGTGGACCAGAGTTGACTCGAAGAAGCTTTGGCAGAGGCTGCTCTGTGACATCTGCTTCTGCAGGCCATTCTCCAGGACAAAGGGTAGCACTCTTCTGCAAGAGATTCTAATGGTCACATCATGTCGTGACAAGATGCCGGTAGGAGGACTGGAACAACATTTGAGGGAAATGTCAATGTACGCAAATTATAAAAAAAGAAAGGTCAGTGTGCATGTCGGTCAGTTATTAGTTAAGACGGACGGAACCGTGAAGCGATGTAGTTCTTTTTAACAGTGGTCCACTGGGGAGGAGTAAGTAAGTTACACAATCTCGGGGCACCGGGGGAAATTTATTCAGGACAATAAATCTGGGCAGCAGCATGTCTCGATGTTAATAACGTGTCACGATTGGATACTGAGGGCGGCGCGGTGGCCCAGTGGGTAGCGCTGACGCCTCACAGCAAGAAGGTCCCGGGTTCGAATCTCTCGGCTCGGGTGCCTTTCTGTGTGGAGTTTGCATGCTCTCCCCGTGTCCGCGTGGGTTTTCGCCGGGTACTCCGGTTTCCTCCCACAGTCCAAAAGCATGCTCCTGGATAGCTTGATTGGCTCGCAGACTAAAATTGTCCCGCAATGCCCGGCGATGGACCGGCGTCCCGTCGTCGGGTGTATTCCTGCCTTACGCCCTGCGTTGCCGTGATAGGCTCCGGCTCACCGTGACCCGATATAGGATTAAGCGGTTTCAGATCATGAGATGAGAGATGAGAGATTGGATACTGAAGGTCGGCCACGGGCCATGTGCGGCGCACGCACGAGGCGGGGTGTGGGCGAGGCGTGCGCTATACCGTGAACCGCGCGTTGTGCTGCTCCAAGGGGGTCCTCCGCTGGCAGGCGTACGGTGCGATGGCCGATGGCTGCGTGCGTTGCGGAACAGTTGGAATGTCAAGGGGGTGCACCTGCGACAACAACGGTGGAACACATAATTACTGTCACGTCACGGTTGATCAAAGTGGCTCGGTGGGCTCTTCTCTGCGTCAGTGCCAAGCCGACACCACTGAGATTACGGATCTCATCTCATTGTCTGAAACCGCTTAATCCTATATAGGGTCACGGTGAGCCGGAGCCTATCGCGGAAACACAGGGCGTAAGGCAGGAATACACCCGACGA
>JAZEWT010000006.1:20926928-20943206 GCA_036362905.1 Mordacia mordax | reverse complement strand
ACTCCACACAGAAAGGCACCCGAGCCGAGAGATTCGAACCCGGGACCTTCTTGCTGTGAGGCGTCAGCGCTAACCACTGGGCCACCGCGCCGCCCAGATTACGGATCCAGATCCAGAATTTAGCCACTTGCTTTTAACCGCATTTTATTAAATTTGAATACAATACCTCGATATTTTTAGTCCGGTGTGCAAGCATTAACACCACAGTAATACACTGAGAGACAATGCACTTCCATAACATAACAACTGAAAAATAGATTTACTTTTTATGAAGGCATTAACGGCAAAATGATATGATCCATGAATTATAGTATATTGTCCTTCTTTATGTACGTCTATAAATTATAGCCACCATTTGACTTTCAGTTGAGCTGTCCTGATGTTGTTGTAGACATGCCGTTCTCTCTGCAGCTCAGATTTGTATTTAAAAAAAAACCCAAAAAAACGTTAGTTTCCGATTTGCTGTTGTTGTGTCGTTGTTGTTGCTGACGCGCCGTTCTCACTGCACCTCTGTGCAACGCTTGTGATCCTCGGGTGAGAAGCGCTCTAGAAATGCGATTATTATTATTATTGAATGGTGCGCCCCCCCCATTTGTGGTCCGCAGCCAGAGCCAATATTGAAAATCCCTCACTCATGTGGTGGGGACCAATCTCGTCATACGATAACCGATGTTGATTTCACAAAAAGAGGTGGAAACAGGGAGATGATTTGGCCACGGAGAGAAGATCAGTTGTGTCAACATTGGACCAGGATTTTGAATCTTTACAAAAGTAGTTTTAAACCTCAGAGTCTCTTGGCTAGATAAAATAAGACAATAAACTCCACAATTTAGGACCTAGTGTTTTTTTTTATGTCACCTCAAATTGTAGAAATCAACAAAGAGCATTTGGAAATTTGACACCCTTTAAAAATAGTTGATGCATCAAAAGGAAAATGTGGGGCTGCTGAAAGTAGAACATCTTGGGAATGAATGTTGAACCGACAAAACTTCCCCACATCTCCAGGATGTTACAGAATAAAGGTTTCCACTGAAGGAAATTCACTCAAAGCAATCAATTACGAAAACAAGTACCACATGCTAGAAGGCACATCGCAGTTCAGCTCGCACGCTGGGCTCATAACACAATGCGAGCACAGGAGCATGGGTCAAACTCAGGTGAGCTGTGTATATTCATCAACAGTGGCCTTTGCACCCTCAGTGGATATTACATTGTACTGGGAGCTCACTAGTCACAACCTTGAATCTATTCACAGTGGTACTGCCATTGCCACAATGGACTTAGACATGGGCAACATTAATAGACTCGTCAAGCCTAAGGCAGCGCAAACTATCTCTTATGTTCCTACTTTCAATCTTTTTCTTCAATCTGATCCCAATAGTAGACATATGGAATTTCTAACTTTGACAAAGGGTCGCCAGTGGGCGTGTGCACCAGCTCGTACTCATTTCAGCAGGGAGATACTTTTGACATTATGTAATTATTTTGCACAAATGTGATGCCAGAAATCTAAAACATCTGGTCGTGTGGTGCTGTGGTTAGAGTGCTCGGCCCACTACTGGAAGTCAAGAGTTAATCCCAGTCACATGTGAACTCGGTACACGACCATTTTAGTAAGACTCGACTGAAATCATGCAACTGATACAGTAAATAACCACCGATACTTTATTTATACATGTTTAAAAAATAACAGTAATGCCTCCGGAGTGGCCAAAACAAGTATTCTACCACCTTTTCGACAACAAATTAGTAACTGACATGTGAAACGACTTACCGGAGACGACACAGATGAGTGCTGCCCTACGCTGGCCATTTGATTGAGACGACACTTTTGTTACTAAAGTTGATTATTGGAACAGACACGAGCCTCATAGTGAATTCGGTAGCCTGGCAGCCCCAACTCAGCTGCGGGCAATGGCGCAAAACCTCCGTTTCACATGATCGCTATTCGCACATTGTTGGCAGAGGCCGATGGAAACAAAGGCAAAAAAAATCTGCTTCTACAACTTAAAAAGAGTATCTTCAGGGCATATGAAGTGGTCCGTTGAATGAGTCACTGGGAGAAGTACGTATATCTCTATTGAGGCCTGTTTTATGGCCAGGAAGTGGATGCTTTGCTGCTCGTGGAGGGGGTTTTACAATTTGAGATGAAATGTGACACCTACGAAAGTTTTTTGGGGCAGTAAAAAATGGCTAACGCTGGATAATATTATATATACATATTTTATATAACATAATAGATATTGCTATTTTCCTATTTGAATATACAGTAACGTGTGTTTAGTCTATTTGACAAATATTCCTTTTTATAATGTTGGGGGATGGATCGCAAATAAGGTTAAGAAATTGTTAATTATCCAAAAAGTTAATTTGCCAAAGAACCTGCTGGAACCAAATAACTACAGCAATCAAGGGGCCAGAGAACACAATTAGACATTTGCATGGCAAGAACTGATCTATCCATAGAATGTCCACTTTGACCTTCCACTAACGACTGCAGCACTATGCCATACTATGGGTAGACTGCAGCACTCAATTTATTTACCCCCTGAAGGATTAAAGGCCAAACATAAATACCCGAACCAGCTCTGATATCAGCACTTGTGGCAAACATTGGTGGCTCAAGCACACTCAAACCAATATAATCCAGCCGAGACAGCTTAATGAAAATAAGATGACTCACAATTTTGCACTTTGCAACGCTTTATTGCAGTAATTTATTTCCAGTGGCAGCAACTCGCATTACCTGCAATGTGTGCGTTGGCTGTACTGGGATGGGACGATCGGCTTCCATGCAGGCAGTAAACCAAGTGCTGTGAAGCAAAGCTGGCTTTGCAGAGGAGACAGAGATATCGCCACCTCCATTCTGATCCAGCCATTCCAGCACCTCCTCTGCAGATAGGCTCTCGGACACCACGTGTGTGACGGTGCCACTGAAAAACAGCAAGCACTATCATTATAAGGGTGGGCATAGACGGGAGTTATTTGAAAGCTATGATGCAATGGATTCACAGCCTCTGAAGTTCCCAAAAAATCAGCCACTGCTAATTTCTTTCAGCAATAAAGCCATGTATTTAACTAAGGAGGTCTTAAGTTGAGGCAGGTTATGTAAATGTCTGGTCAATTCCACATTAAACAGTATCAAAGCCTTATTTTGCCAATTCCCTATTACAAATAATAAACCAACTTGCTTTGCTGCTATCTCCTGGTCCTCTTTTATACCCAGGGGATTTCTGAGTTGACTTCAATATAAGTGATCAACCATTCTGTAACTCAAGTGTTGGCACATGCCACCTTCATCATAACTGTACGCTATACGTTACTCTGAAACATGTGGCGGGCGTTATGTAGGCCTGTAATTGCCAGAGCCCACACAAGGCCCTCTGGACATGGTGTGGACGTGGCAAGGCCACGATAGCTTGATGTTTGTACCCTCAACCGTTGGACCCTCATTCGCGCTGGCTTCCTGCCAAGTATAAAGGCCAGTTTCCTCTGGTACATAGGGACGGGCCAAACATCTCAAGCAAAACCCAACGGGAGAAGAAGAAGAAGAAAAAAACACCCATTACGCTTTTTGTGTAAAAATCAATCACTGTTGTTACAGCATGATACTGTACTTCGTGCCCATTCTCTACCCACCGCTGGATTAATTTCTGGTTTGACGGCGCTGACCGCACGCTCCGCTTGTGTGGTCGACGCGTGTGCTGCGTTAAATGACTTTACTTAACAGCCCCATCTTCGTCGCACGACACCTCGTGCTCTCAGCAGCTACGCGTGAGCAGAAATTCACGGACGCTGCCTCCCTGGTCCTGGGATTAACAGCACTCTTCAAAAAACAGGGAGTCGTCGCGGGTTCAGAAGGTTCGGGATCCGTTTCCCCACAGCCCGACCAACCAACAACAAAAACCGCCATTCGCCACGAAGTGGCGGTGACGTCATCACGGCGTCTATGCCAGGCCAGGTGCACCTCGAAGCGACGTGACGTGTCGAAGGCTCTCTGACAGTTCGCGGGACAGACCCAGGTATTATGGGCTGCCTGATTGAGATGACTGGCAGATGCACCATCTATGCTCCCCACTGTGCCAACTTGCAGTGTTTTAGCCGCCCGACGCTCCGCTCGTTGTTGTGAGCGTCGCTCCTCCACTCTCCGTTCTTGCTGGGGGGCGACTGCCTCCAACTGCCCCTGTAGCGTCCTTCACGATCCTCCTCCAAAGAGGTCGACCTTCATACCGATGTTCTTCAGCAAGTTCACACAGCTCCAGGTCCTCCTGTGCCACATCAGTCAATTTCTTCTCGAGCTCGTGCCGCGCCGGTTTATTTCCCTCTACCCGACAAAACAGAAACTGCTTAGGCATGCGGTGGCTGGGCATGCGGGCTACATGACCCAGCCACTAACTCCTCACCCACTCACTCACCCACTCACCCACGCGGTGGCTGGGCATGCGGGCTACATGACCCAGCCACTAACGCCTCACCCACTCACTCACCTACTCACCCACCCACTCACCCACGCGGTGGCTGGGCATGCGGGCTGCATGACCCAGCCACTAACTCCTCACCCACTCACTCACCTACTCACTCACTCACTCACCCACGCGGTGGCTGGGCATGCGGGCTGCATGACCCAGCCACCGCATCCTCGCCTGCCGGAGCTCACCAATGAGACACTGTTCAGAGCAACCGCTGGAGGCAGCGCAGACACCGGATACTGTCTCTCATCCTCCACGATCGACTCCCGCTGCCGACACCGTTGCGGCTAAGCGACATTTACAACGGTGGCGATGTTTTGTCACATTCTTGACATCGTTGTCGTGTAAAACAAAAAAAAAGCGTAAATACCTAAGGTGGTCGTCAACGCGAAAGCCTTTGCTCCTGGCCAGGCCGGAGAGAAACTGTCGCCTCCTCGCGCCCATTCTCCTCTCCACCAAATAAATGACGATCTCGCCAAACTTGACGAGCGAGACGTCGCTCGCGGTGCATTCGTCCCTCCGTCGTCTCTTCCTCGGGTTGAGCCCGGCCATGGGAAGCGGGCCGGCGACGAGACGACGGAGATATCACAGTGACATTGACGGTGGTAAAAGTGACCGCGGCTCTGCCCGTCTTCCCCCGCTTTGCCGTCTCCGTGCCACCAGCGCCCCCTTGCGGCTGAGCGGGCGAACGACGGCGGGGTCAGAATCCAGGGGCCATCCCGACAATACTTCATCTCATCTCATTGCCTGAAACCGCTTAGTCCTGTACAGGGTCACGGTGAAGCCGGAGCCTATCCCGGCAGATACAGGGCGCAAGGCAAGGATATACCGACGATGGGACGCCAGTCCATCGCCGGGCACTGCGGGGCAATTTAGCCTGCGAGCCAATCAACCTATGCAGGAGCATGCTTTTTGGACTGTGGGAGGAAACCAGAGTGCCCGGCGAAAACCCACGCGGACACGGGGAGAGCATGCAAACTCCACACAGAAAGGCACCCGAGCCGAGAGATTCGAACCCGGGACCTTCTTGCTGTGAGGCGACAGCGCTAACCACCCACAGCAGCGACTGCAAACGCGACGTGCACGGAGGGGGCCTGTGGAAAGAGTGGCGGCTGTCCCAGCAAGACATCGGGCAGCACAGGGGACAGTGTCCAAGGGAGGAGCTAGGCGCCACCGGAGCCACTGGACAGTCGAGATGAAACGTCAACGAGATAATTGCCGAGTGGCGATCAACGGGTTGGCTCCATCAAGTCTGTACCACGGCCATTTTACACCATCAGCAGGAGGGCATGAGGGGATGGTGACTAAAGACTCAATTTCTGGGCCAAGATCTCACCAGGTCATGTAAACGCATGCTTAGACACATAGACACGTGAAGACTCGTGTAAGGTGTACAGACTCCAGCACATACAGATGGTCGCACATACTCACACGCATAGGCATGTGGGTTGTTGGGGACGGCGTGGTGGCAGATAAAATATAGACGGAAAACATTACGGTTCATAGGTGGTTTATTCATGCAACCGGACAGTATGTGGGATGTAATGGAGCGTACTATTTTGATGGACGCAAGTTCTGCAACCGGTTCGTTGGGGTTATTTAATTGACACGATGTTAACCCAACTGCTTCGTATCGTTGGTTGACTCTTACACGTCAATCCGTAACTCTTCCCTGCACAGCCAGCCCCAATCAAGCTCCTGGGGCAAGCACACCCCTTGCGATCTCACCAAACCTCTCCCACTACATTTGTCACTCCTGCCCGTACCAGCGGGTGGCTGTGACAACTCTCAACAGGCCACAACATTAAAATTTAATTGAAAATGATATTTACAGAACCTATTCAATTGGCATTTCTCCATTCATATTTACAACTGTGCAGATGTGTTTATTTTGCTTATTCACCAACGTTTGTTGACTATAGGAATTGGGTGAAATAAAGTGAAATGCGATCACAAATTCATATTTAGTTATTTTAGTACTATCAGCGATTTGAGATCCTCTATATGCACCTTTTTACCTCAAGATAACATGCTGTCAGAGATCATAGTTCAATGTGGAATTCAAACTCATGAAGCCACCAAACCAGGTAAAGATTACATATACGTAACCACTGTTATGTATTGCCCAGTGGTTATATTTTCATATCAATGCTTTTAATAGGATTTCTTACACAGTCATAACTTTATATTTTCTGTAAAGACTATAGTAAAGTGTTGATGCTGCAAAACATATGCTTGACCAAGAAAATTATAGAATTTCCACAGCAACTATGATTCATACAATTTAAACATGTCATGTTCACACCACTCTTCTAACCTGCAACTTTAAGTGTCTGCACAAACTACTGCTTAGATGTTTAAATGACTTAAATGTTTACCACACCACTTACAGAAATCTATATGCAGGAGATGCAGACATCTCCATGTACGAATTGAAAACCATTTTGGAAACAATTTTCTCACAATAACACATTGGATAACAGAAATCATTTAAGTATGATGTAACAAGAGAAATGGTTTTACCCTTTCTATTAATAATACAAGTTTTCAGATCTTAAAACCCCAAATAGACATCTTTGAGCAAGTTCAGATATAACGAATGATTAAATTGCACTGGTTTTCGTGGTTATGTCGAATCGCTGTTTAGATGTTTGACCGCGCGTTCGGCACACCTTATGACATTGAGTTCCACATGCTTGGAGCTTATTTATGCCCGGACACGCGAAACATCATTAACGAGGTTTAACATCGTCAAAACATTGATGGGGGGGTGGGGTGCAATATTACCAATATGAGGCAGGTTAAAGTTTTGAGAATAAATTATTTTCCTTGGCTATAATTTTACACCTCATGCCCATAATAATAAACATTTATCAGCTGCATGCAACCAGTTTCTTTATGTAAATAAAGATAAAGAGTGTTCGTATAGTGCAGATTTAGATTTCAGGGGCATTCACTAGCAGAAATAGAAATTGGTTTCAGCAACAGTCTGGCGACATAATTAGTTTTAATATTTTAACTTAAGCGTTTTAACATACCTTACCATTATGTAACATGTTAGTTCGACTGACAGCTTGCTAAGCCTATGTACACTGTTTTACCAAACTACGAGTAATCAACTCGTTATTTGGAACCACACAAAAATTACATTAAGTTATATCTCTTTTGCAATGGAATAATACATTTTCTTAATAAATATTTTAAGCCAACAACAATAATGACTAGGATGAACAGAAAACATGTTAAGTCGGTGCAAGTATGTTATCAATCACATAAAACATTTCCACAACTGCATTTGCACAACACCAGACACCACCTTTCATTTACACATGTAGGAAACTAAACATTTTCACAATAAGGTGATCTATCAGTTCTACGCGTGTACAAAACAATAAGCAATTCGTTCCCTGATGGAGTCCTGTTATTTTTCGGATGAACAAGCCAGGTTCAATCAGAGTCCATACTGAACGCAGGTAAATATCCCCCAACATGTTTTCCCCTCTATAAAACGTTCATGCACCTTCAGAGCAGTTGGCCTTGTACTCAGGAACTGAAAGACAACACATGCTATCAAGTAAACATTTAGAATCAACATATGTAATTTCAAAAAGCATAGCCACTTGTAAAAAAGCACTAGGTGTATCATTCGGAAACGCAATACAGTACACTTACATGGGATTTTTTTGTTATCATGTAATGCAGCAAAAAATGTGATCGATACAATAAGAAATGAGTTTATTTTAAACATTTAAAATTTGGTATAGAGGGCCAACTTGTGTGAAAGACAACTAAAAGTACAATGATCGTCAAATCTTTAAGGTCCTATTAAACCTGAAAATAAATGGCTACAAGGTCACAAGGATACACCTGTTATGTAATACAATGTAAATACATTTTGACCCAAAAAAAACCCTCTAAGTTATAAACGTTAATTCACACGAAATGGTTTCATTTGCTTTGAATGTTCAGCAACCAGTACAGGTGATATGTAGTAAAATCAGGTGAAAGCATTAGTGCATTGTCAAAGTTGGTAATATACAGGTCGCTTTTGTGCAACATTAACTTTTTAAAAAATCGATTGCATGTTAAACTTATATTATTTTAAATGCAAAAGGTCATAGTGTAACATTTTTAAGTAAACAATAATATACAGTCTCTCTTGAGCTACTCTTTAGGGATAGCTACTTAGCTCCAATGTAGAAAGCGAAATGTCGTGAAGGAGATGACTGCTCGACATGGCTATCCCGAAAGAGCAGCTCTTGAGATAAAATTCTCCTACATCGAGCTGTAAAAAGCTACATCAATACAATACACACTCTCTGTATGGCTATAGCTTGACTAACAGTTAAGGAAAATGTCAAGGTGTATGAATAGACGTTCTAATAACGTAACCTCGTGCCTTGTGATTCAATTGAGGAACAGCTGCAATTAGGATATGATCCTGTTTCTGATAACAGAAGCGGTAGGCTTGTGAACCATTTATCTTCAGTCAATGCTGCTTATGCTTAGAAAGTTCTTTTTTTTTTTGGGGGGGGGGGGTACAGAGCCTCTTCCGGGAACACAAGGTGTGGCTATACCCAGGATGGAATGCCAGTACATCACAACGCAGGGCATTGAGGGCAATTTCCTCAGTAGATCAAATAACCTGGATTAATCTGGGAAGAAATCAGAGTATCAGCAAAACCCACACGTACACCGGCAGAACATGCAAACTCCACGAAAGAAAGGCATCCGAGCCGGGAATCGGCTATTTAGGTGTTATTTAGGTATTATTCGATTAATGAGTGTTTATACGTGGGGAAAAAAATGGTGCACCCAGCTAACACCCACCCATCGAGCCACAAAATAGCATGCTCATGACTATCAAGGTATGTCCTATCACCTACACAAATTATACCAACATTACAGATGCAGATTTTAGAACTGTTACATCTGTTTTCTCCAAATACCCTTACTTATCAGCACAACCTACATACTAAACATATAACATAAGTCTTGGTACTTGCCAAATGTTAGGTTCTAGCTTACATGGCTGAATATGGTCTGCACAACTTGTTAAGTCACTTAAACATTAATGTGCATGACTACATTCTTAGTTCCCAGTATGCACAGGCCATTGAATAAATCGCACGCTTACTAGTTTATTGGCATAATCTGTCGAATATCACATAACTCACAGGTAATATTTTCTACGTCTTTACACATCAAATTTGAAACTACCAACTCAGAATTAAAAATGAATAATGCATGCCCACAAATACTGGCTTAATACTTGGTTAAATTATGCTGAAGTAATTTAACCTGTACGTTAAAGGCCATATTCAGTGTCCAAGAGAGCCCTGCTTACTCCATCGTTCACGGATTTACCTTAGCATGTGCACTTGCAAATCCAGTGTTCCGAAAATGCAACCCCTGTAGCAGGCGAGGTCCTCCTGTGTGTATATAGTCCATATCACCAAGTTTCTACCCCAGCAATCGTAGAACTGTTTGGCTGAATCAACCTGGGCGTAGTCTACACCTGGAACTCCTATAAGGGGACTTAACATACAGAAGTAATAGCTGGTTTATTGTTTCATGCTCTGCCCATCCCACACAGTTTTTTGAATGAAGAAAGCTTACTTGGACCCACATTAGCGTTCCAAAGATATGGCCTCCCCAAACAAAAGGGTAAAGAATGTTTGTATACAAGTTTTATTGAAGCTTGGCATATTTTACGTCGGTATCTCCATGCTCAAACAAACAAAATAGCAATGTCAATCTCTGCTGTAAGCCTGAGCCAGTGGTTAAAATTCCACAATTTCAAGGCAGGAGTCAGTATAGCAACAGAACCAATGTTTTTTTTTCCACAAAATATTACTTATTTTTATCATGATAGGTTGAATTGATCCCTGATTGACATATGAGCAACATGATCTTGTCGAGTGCAAATTCATTCACACTCCAATAACTCGGAACTGGACGTACTATTCCACTTAACCGGTTACTGGCATTAATACATCAACACGTTTCATTGCCACCTCTCAGGTCCGGCCACTGTTGTCCTCCAGTGCACTCAGATCGAACCCTTCCTCTGTCGGCAGCTCCAGTGGAGGCAGATCACCCAGAGGGGTCAGGGCATGCGGAAACGCCGACCCCAGACCGTGCTGCGCGGCGCCCGTCCCGGTCAGACCCCACACCTCGTGCGGGTCCACAATGTGCGTGTCTGAATCCAGCCCGCACGCCGGCAATCCCAAGCTTGTGGCAATCCCCGGCGAGGCCACAACATCGGCCGTCACCACTGCCACGTGGTGGCATTCGTCAGCGCGCAGGGCCTCGTTCTCGGCACGAAGACGCTGGTTGTCGGCGCGAAGACGTTCATTCTCGCGCAGCAGGTGTTTGAGCCCTCGCAGCAGCTCCGCCGTGCGCACGCGCTGCTCCTCGAGCAGCGTGCGCGCATCCTTCAGCACCTTGGTTCCAGGCAGCGTCGATTGCTCGAGCCCGCCGAGCAGGTAGTACAGGAGAGTGTCGGGCTCACGCTCCAGTGGGTCCCGGAGCGTGCTCGACTGGCGCAGATCCCAGCTCACGTGCGCTGCAGGGGACACGGTTGGGCGTTGGCGCGTTAGCTTTCGCTGCCGCTTGCTTCAAGTCACGTCATGTGCTGTGGATTTTAATGGCTCGATGTGTGATGAGAGCTGCTCTTTTGGGATAGAGCTGCTCTTTTGGGATCGCCGTGGCGAGTATCGCTCCTTACTCCTTTGTGAGGTTATTTACTCCCAGGTTGGAGGCACAATCACGCTTTTGTTGAAATTAAGTCTAGCTTATAAACCCTGATGATGCCTCTAACGTGGGAAGTGAAGCATTGCCTCAGGGCAAGGAATGCTCACCACGGCTATACTTAAAAAGCAGCCCTTAAAAACAATTATCTTTTGTCGTTAAATCACTTCCCATAGTTCACATTACCGGTTGTAACAATGACTTTGTTACCAGCAAGATTGGATGGATTATGCTTTCAAAATGTACCCTGCCTTTCAACAATATTTTTTTGTAAAATATCATTTAATCATATAATATAAAGCTTATTTCCTTGCTATAAATCCTTTTACATTAGTTTTATAACTTTTTTCTACAATGTTAGTCCAGATGTACCATCTTTATAAAGATTTTGTAATAGCTTGAAGGCTGCAGTTTCTGGAAACTGAGATGGGTTTATTCTTTAACAAACCAGTGTCCTCAAGTAGTAAAGAATTTACACGTTTTGTTCCTAACAAAAACCTTACTGCTTGGCTGTCATGTGGAGGTGGGTTTGATGACACTTTTTACAAGACTCAGCCCAAACGTACTCTCTATACCCTTCCTGATAAGACTCTCCTGCCATGTACAACTACTGACTTCCAAGTAACGGGTTGCCCAATTGTTAACCACGATTCATTTAGAACATCTCATCTCATCTCATTATCTGAAACCGCTTAATCCTATATAGGGTCACGGTGAGCCGGAGCCTATCCCGGAAACACAAGGCGTAAGGCAGGAATACACCCGACGACGGGACGCCAGTCCACCGCCGGGCATTGCGGGACAATTTTTAGTCTGCGAGCCAATCAACCTATCCAGGAGCATGCTTTTGGACTGTGGGAGGAAACCGGAGTACCCGGCGAAAACCCACGCGGACAAGGGGAGAGCATGCAAACTCCACACAGAAAAGCACCCGAGCCGAGAGATTCGAACCCGGGACCTTCTTGCTGTGAGGCGTCAGCGCTAACCACTGGGCCACCGCACCGCCCTCATTTAGAACATAATACTCTTTATCTGCACGCTGACCATTCACTGTCCCGACGGCGCCTCTCATTGAAAGCGGCCCAGCGGCACCGTCGCATGCATCCGAGGCGCCCATGGCTGCCGTGACATCGGCCATTCGCTCCCTGTCCCGCCTCTGGAGCTCTTCGCGGAGACGTTGTTCCCGCTGTGCCCGGCGCCACCGCTCGCGCACTAGTCGCTGTTGCATCAAGTGGTCCTGCTGCTGTAGGCGCATGGACAGCAATGCCTGCGCAGGGTGGGACAGGTTCTGTTGTGAATAAGTTAACAGCCAGGTGGTAGTTTATTACACAGCACTCAATTCACCGACAAACATGAACACATTATTGATATGTTTTTTCACGGCACGGTGAGAATTGTTATAAAGTGCTGCTCTGCAGGATAGAAGTGTCGAACGTTCCTCCTCTCTTCTTTATGACGTTTCAACTCCCAAGCTGGAGGCATCATCATATAGAGGAATGCTCGACACAGTCATCCTGAATAGCTTTTGAGACCAACTCTCAGTATCATATTAGGAATGTGACTTAATCCTTGCAATTTTATGATTGTCATACAACTGGAATGTTTATTGTGCACTCTTTGTTTATAAAAAAAAACCCCATCATAACTTCATCCCAGAAAATGCTATGCAGCATTTGTTGGATCAAATATGAATGAGATGGAGTGATATGCTGTGCAAGCACATCTCATTGACATGGTATTAACCATTACTGTACCTGTTCTGTGTCTGTAAGCTTCACGGCCTCCTCGAGAAACCCTAAAAAAAAAAGATACTTTTAGGAGAGCAAGGCAACAGGAATCCTTTTTGTAACCATTGAAAGTAAATGTTTACATTTTTATTGATGTTATTCATTTACAACGTGCAATAAGGCACGGCAAAAAAACTAAATACTGGGCTTACTTAAACATGTGGCACTGGCCAGACATTGTGTAATGTTATTTCCAAATAGCAAATTACTTTAATTACATCACTATAACGTCGGTGACACCGTCAATAGAAAATACCCCACGGAGACAAAATACCACCTACTAGGAACAAAAGGGAGTGGACCTTGTGTCGATTATTTTTGCTATGCTGCCGCTGAGCCATTTTAAAGCAGTAAAAA
Organism: Mordacia mordax; assembly: GCA_036362905.1. Classification (NCBI taxonomy): domain Eukaryota; kingdom Metazoa; phylum Chordata; class Hyperoartia; order Petromyzontiformes; family Petromyzontidae; genus Mordacia; species Mordacia mordax. The sequence goes on along the minus strand of JAZEWT010000006.1, from coordinate 20,929,840 downwards.
AAAATCACGGAGTCCTATTCTGGGTGGAATATCTCCAAATTCTTGTTTTTATGGCATTAGGAACAGAAAATGTCATCACAATTTTAATGAATTCCCCAACTAGTTCAATGACCCACTGGAGAGCAAATTTAACTCCAGGATGTCGCCTCCAAACTTCTTTTGGGGGGCAAGATGTTATTATGTGCTCCATGGTTTGGTCAGTGTTTCCACAGTCGCAGCCAGGAAAGATATTCAGGAGATGCCACTTGTTCATTAGGTGGTCACATTAGCCATGTCCAGTCCGTATCCTATTGAGCACTGTCAACATGTTACGTGAGAGGTTGATGTCCGATTATTGAGTTGCTGAGTTGGAGACCAGTGTTTGTTGGTGTTTTATTCCCTGGCTTTCCTCCAGAATAATTCAATGAAGTGATCATATGGCAAGTTGGGAGACATTGAAGGTCTCTTTGGATGCAAATGTCTGGGTGACTGTTGATAGGAACTGTTCATCTGCATGTTGCTGCATCCAGTGAAATGGAAGAGTAATCCATTAACTAATTTTGAGGTTAGGTCACACAAAAATAATGTGTCGTAAACCCTCCTCCACCTGCCACAGAGAATCAGAAAGGTTTGTTATGCGAACAGAATTTGTGCTTTGGCTTCCAACTTTCCTTATAAATGAATCACAAAGATTAACTGATGTACGTTTTCATGGCTTAATGTGAAATTTCCTTATAACCCGTGCCTTTAGGATGGCCGTTGCAAGGGTTCCTCCTCTAGCCTTCGCTGATGCTTCGGAATTACGAAGCATATTCCTTGACGGTGACACTATTTGCTAACACACACAAATACGCAACTGATAACAAACTTGATTAATAAGGTCCTACAAACTCAGTGAAGAAAAATGTGTTCTGAATTAGAGTGCCATGCGTGACCTAACATGACCTCACCAGCGGCTTTGACATGACACGCAATAGCGTCCTCATACTTGCCGGCTGCCAGAAACTTCTCTGCCTTCCTGGCTTGCAGATGAGCCTGCGGAGCCAACATAGGCAAAAACAATCAGACAAGCGTCAGAGAGCACGCATTTACCTTCATAACTTGCCCGAGCGATTTGACCAGGCGTTGCTGGGAAAACATCTATTAAAGGTTTACTGACAGGACCACACACGCCTGACTACAATATTCTAAATTGCTGATTAAGCCGACTCAACACGCGCCCAATGAAAATTCAACAACCGTATTTGTATGAACAGTTATTTGTATCGCTTATTTTATGTCCTCCTCTAAATTATCGCCGTTATTTGACTTTGAATTGAACTGCTCTGTTGATGTTGACATGCCGTTCTCTCCAAAGCTCCTGTGCAGCGCTTTGTGACGCTCGGGTAAAAAGCGCTCTACAAGTGAAGTTATCAAACACAATATATTAAAATAATGTATTACATGTACATAGTAGGTGTTCCACCAACTATATAAATGTAATGAGGTCCCAAGGCGCTGCAGGTGTAGGGGGAGGAGGCCAGTCAAGCGGTCAATCGACGCCAACTCGCCACGCTGCATCCTATTGCCATCGGCCAATTAATTAATGAATGTTTTTAGCTGTGGGAGGAAACTGGACGACCCAGAGAAAACCAACGCAGAACGGAGGGGGAAGGGATGTGTGTGTGTGTGTTGGAACACACAAACTCCACACAGAAAGGCGCCCGGAGCGAGACTCAAACCGCCTCGTCGCGGTAACGTTCTCTCTCCGCGACGAGGCGCAGACGTTAGCGCTCACGAGCACCACGGACAGTAATAACACGGGCGAGCAGCGAACAATAACGCGGCGCACCATGTTGAGCGGACTATCCATGAGCCCGCGCCGAGGAGGAGCGCCTCGCTCCCGGATGCGCGGCGGCCCGCTCGTCCGGCGACTCATACCTCCCTCGGCGCCATCGTGTCGGTTACACACACACCGACATCGCCTACGACGACATCGCCGCCACCATCATCATCATCATCGCCATCGCTCTCGCAACCACAACGCGCACCGCAAAACCCTTCCCTGTCCGCCTTCCGCGCGGACTCGTGACGTCACGGCGCCTCGCGTTGTTTACGGGCCAACGTCATCGCGTGCCGCGCTGTGACATCACCACGCTGTGCGTGACCTGGGTTGCCCCCCCCCTCTCCTCCTCCAGCGTCGGTAGAAGAGGGGAGGGGCAACGTGCGTGCGTGCGCGCCTCGCGACGCAATCACGTCCGCTACTCCGCAACGCCGTGACGCCAATACGTACAGATTGCGGCGTTGCTGTAACCCGTCGACGTCATTACGTTGGTGAGAGAGGACGGACGTACGTGCTGCGGCGTTGACATTGCCGCGTGACGCCATTACGCAAGTCCTCGTGACGTAACCGCGCCGTGGGTATAAATACACGGGGCGGGGGGTCACGGCGGTGATGTTGTGGTGAATGCGCTGCAGTGCTGACCGCGGCGGCAGTGTCCCTCAAGGTGAGAAGCTTACGGTTCGCTCCCCAGTGCTGCAGGTGAGACCTCGGTACAGCTGCGGTTGTGAGGCATTCGTTGATTGTCGGTATTACCATCGTTGGCCGCTTAATCCTTTACGGGGCTCACGGTGAGCCGGAGCCTATCCCGGCAGATACAGAGCACAGTGCAGGAATACATCGGGGGACGCAATTCATCAGCAAGCCAGTCAACCTAAGCAGCGGCTTGTGTTTGGACTGTGGGAGAAAACCGGAGTACCTGGTGAATGCCCACGGTGCACGCATGCACACAGAAAGGCACCCAAGGCAGGAATCGAACCTGAGTGCCCTTACTGTGAGACAGAATTACGAGCGGATGTTGCACATCCTGTAGTTCGAATGCTCTTATTCAGCTCATTGATTGCTCTCTGATTGCTCAGCATTTTGCTTTTTACTGAATTCCCCGTTAAGGATC
>JAZEWT010000006.1:20912207-20923723 GCA_036362905.1 Mordacia mordax | reverse complement strand
TACACGTCAATGAGCTGATGATGAGCCCTGCAAGATGTTGACATTGCTCTTTGCGTCGAGCAAACCAACATAGCCTGATTTAACAGCTTGCCTGTTGTCTGCCGTCTTCACAATGGTCTCCTTGAATTTCAGGAATCATGCTGTTAACAGTCGCAGCGCTACTGGCGAGCGCCTTGTGCTGCACAGGGCAACAAACCATCGTCAACACATTCGATCCGGACTGCATTGACATATTTCCACAGGACGAAATGCACATGTGCCAGTAAGTACAAAAGCAAATGTCATCTCCTCTCATCTCATTGTCAGAAACCGCTTAGTCCTGTACAGGGTTGCGGTGAGCCGGGGCCTATCCCGGCAGACACAGGGCGCAAGGCAGGGATATACCAACGATGGGATGCCAGTCCATCATCGAGCAATGCGGGCAATTCAGTCTGCAAGCCAATTGATCTATGCAGCAGCATGTTTTTTGGACTGTGGGAGGAAACCGGAGTGCCCGGCAAAAACCCACGCGGACACAGGAAGAACATGCAAACTCCACACAGAAAGGCACCCGAGCCGAGATTCGTACCCGGGACCTTATTGCTGTGAGGCGACAGCGCGACCCACTGGGCCACCGTGAAAATTTAGTTGTTTTATTTTTTTTATTAACTTATTTTATCATCACGTTTGCACTTGGCTACATCCATTTTGTGACACCGGTTATAGTGCTGGAACTGCAAGTGGAAGGTTCTGGAATCATATCCCAGTTGTTAGTTGATTTACTACATCATTCCTTGGGGGTCGCTAAAATCAGTTCTGTCTAGACTCTAGTGGGAAGTCAGCTTTAGTTGTACATGGATATATTGGCCCAAGTCATAGGAATGTGGAACTTTAATTCACAGGCTTAAACCACCAATTGATATTCCCACCTTATTGCTTGTATAAGTAGTGAAACCTAAACCAATAATTGAATAACCCATGATCAGTCCACTGCCAGGTGAAAGCTCCCACAAGCCATCTTTGGAGATCCTATGATGCAACAATACACCCATAATCTGCACATCAGCTAGTTGCATTGTGCCATCTCGCAGGTGTACATCCTCTTGGTTGCACGTATTGTGAAATTAATACGTGGTGCATATTGAAAAAAAGCGTATTTGTTGCAATATTGTAGTAAAAATCCGGGTGGCACGGTGGCGCAGTGAGTAGTACTGTCGCCTCACAGCAAGAAGTCCCGGGCTCGATTCCCGGCTCGGGTGCCTTTCTATGTGGAGTTTGCGTGTTCTTAACGTGCCCGTGTGGGTTTTTGTCGGGTGCTCAGTTTTCCTCCCATTGTCCAAAGACACGCTGTTGCCAAGGTTAATTGGCCTGCTGAGTATATTGCCCAAAAAAGTGTTGCCCTGCAATGTACTGGTGTCACGTCCTGGGTATTCCTTCGCCTTGTGCCCTCTGTCGGCGGGATAGTCTGCGCCCCCCCCGCGACCCTGTACAGGATTTTGACAACATCTGGCTAACACTGACAATCAGGCTCAAAAGAAAGCCATGTCTGGTGTAGGCCGGTCAGTTTGAAGGACGATGCATATGTGATAAGAGCTTCCTGTTTGCATTTTTCGCGACAAGTATGTGTGGCTTTTGCAAACTGGACACTTTGTGAAAGGTGTCTCTTTTGGTGTTTTAAGATCTTAACACCTGTATAACTGCCAGAAAGGTAAAAACCTTTTCTACTCGTTACATAAAGGTTTTTTCTCAAACATTTGACCACTTGATGCAGCAGTCAATGTACTCAAATTGCAGTTAGGTGGTTCCGCATTCATTTTTTTGTCGGGTTGATTCCCATGATCCGTGTGGGATGAGAAACGAGTACTACTTCTGGGAACTTCTGGGAAGTCAACAGTTGTGGAAGCATTCGAGAGACTGGCCTCAGTCATCCGAACTTGAAATTTGCACTACTGCTCATTTAATTTCAAGTTCACATGAATATATTTACAAAGATAGTTCTCTCAGGATGGCCATGTTGAGCATGTCCAGCATTCCCTCTTTCCTTCGTGATGTTTCACCTCCAATGTAATGTTTCTGTATGATTGGCCTCGGAGTGAGTTTTGAGTGAGAGTGAGAACTCACTCAGAACTCGGATGGATGGTCAATGTGGAGCGAAACGTCATGAAGGATAGAGGGAACGCTCAACCTGGCTGTGTGGAAATAACAGCTTTGAAAATAAATTCTCATAACCATGTTCAAATGATCAATTTCTAAGCTCTTTACATCATGTCGATTATCCCATGCATTGCAGAGGTGGTCTGAAGGTGGAGTACTCAGAGGCTGGTGATGTCGCCTGCAGCGTCATCACAAAGTGCTATGACTTCCGCTACTTGATCACCAACAAGTGGCCAGCTCCTTCGATTATCTTTCCTACAGCAAAGTTGGTAAGATGTTTCAAGTTTTAGCTTTTGTTGCTTTCACTGGGCTTAATTGGTTTGGCCACTTGCTTAAATATTAATTTTTACCAATTTTAAATGACCACAGTATAAGATTTCAAATTTATGTTTAAATAGTGGTAGAATTAAGTGACATTTGAAATGCATAATAACCTTAATATTTGCCGGTACCAGTCAGAATATGGTGTGTGTTTATTTACCGAGGTTATTGTTGCTGACTTGCTGTTCTTATTGTCATTGTTGTTGCTGACGTGCCGTTCACTCCACAGCCTTGTGCAGTACTTTGTGACCCTCCGGTGAAAAGTGCTCAAGAAGTACAATTATTTGTATTGCTATTACGAAAAGCAAATGCATTTCAAGGCACTGTACAAAAAAGCAAATTGTCGGTAAATATGGATAGAGGGTTCTAGATAAATATGGAGACACACATTTCCTTGTGGACTTGTGCTCCTGATCTTGACTGGCCAAGCATTAGCACATTTGCCACTTGATGCAGAGATTCACGGTTCCTGCCCTACGTGCGCATTACAAATTGAATTTATTATTATTAACCATGAAAATCAGCATCATGGGCTGAGTGATATCTTGTTTACTGCTTGTTGCAGAGATTTGAAGCTTCTTGTGAAATTGAGGTAATCTGCTTTATGAATGTTTAAAATCCCATGATGTTGTTTGAAAAAACACCGACCATACTGATGTAGGTTTTCACGGCTCGATGCATAACGATTGCTCCCTAAAGCTGCCCTTACGGGATAGCCGCGTCAGTTGCTCCGCCTCTCTCCGTCGCGACATTTCGCCTCCCACGTTGGAATGCCTGAGGTTGCCTTCAACGTGGGAGGTGGAGCGATCGACACGGCTATCCTGAAAGAGTAGCTTTTGGAAGCAATCGCCAAAGCATAGACCATGTGAATGCATTTCGCATTCAAAATTTGACGTAAAAAATAACCAAAACTTACTCAATTGGTTGGTGCAGTGATCGTAGACCCCTACTGTGAAAGTATTGCCCAGTATACAACCACAGTACCATTACCATAGCCTTGTCCTATAAAAAATGCGTGAATGCAAAATGTACCCATGTTGTATGTAATTCTAAGACATGGAAATGAAACGGCGATAGTTTGTGTCGTCAAGTTATGTCGAAGATTGGTATGAGGAAGTCTTAAGTACACTGTCAAACAGAAAGAAGGGTAAAAAAATAATAATAATTTCACTTCTACAGTGCTTTTCACCGGTGGGTCACAGTGCACTGCACAGATCTGCAGAGAGAACGGCATGCCAGCAACAACAACGACGTATGAATGGCAAATCAACAACAACAATCTTTTTTCGTTACAAATCTGAGCTGTGGAGAGAACGGCCTGTCAGCAACATCAGAGCAATTTAATTGACAGTCATGACACTGTGTGGGGTTTGTCATTTAAATTTGTGTCATTGGAGAGTCTTGCTGTGGTCGACCGTGTTTGAGGTTGAGTCGTGGATGTGAGTGATGATGGCGGCAGTGTTTCTATGCAGTGGCAACATCTGTCACTCATATAAAGAGAGTCCTGCCCGAGGCTGTTCCGTTCCCATCTTGGGGCACTTTTCTGTGTGGAGTTCGTGTGTTCTCCCCCTGAGATAGAAGGCTTTTCTTCTAGTTCTCCGGTTTCTTCCCCACAACTCAAAAAAACACTTATTAATTCATTGGCCGATAACAATGTATAAGAAGCAATGTCGGACCGGTCTGATAGGCTGGCTGACCACGTGGCTGACTATTACCCCCCCCCCCGCGTTTCCTCACACCTCCGTATCCATGTCTCATCCATGAGCAGGCATGGAATATGGAATTTGCGTGACGCATTATGAATTGTATCATTATTCATTAATCGTGTTGAATCCTGTTGATCCACGTTAGATGAATATACCATTAGATATGTGGTATGTTAAATAGTCTCACCGGCTCTTCATCCCGAACAGTATTCTGCCCCATTATCACTTTCAGGTGTTTCTTGTTTACTCCTCATTTACAGGTTTAATAGGATGGCAGTTATTTTAAATTTCTTCAATATTCCTCCAAAGGACTCATTTATTTAGGGCGGCACAGTGGTGCAGTGGGTAGCGCTGTCGCCTCACACCAATAAGGCCCCGAGTTCGGTTCCCGGCTTGGGTGCTTTTCTGTGTTGAGTTTGCATGTTCTCTCCCTGTGCCTGCGTGGGTTTGTGCTGGGTACTCCAGTTTCCTCCCACCATCCAGAGACACACTCCTGCGTAGTTTAATTGGCCTGTTGGGTAAATAAAGTGTGCTCTTCAATGTACTGGCACCACTTCCTGGGTATACCCCTGCTTTGTGTCCTCTGTCGGCTGGGATAGGCTCTACCCCTCCCTCCCCCGTAACCCTGTACAAGATTAAGCGGGTATTAATAATGAAATCTCATCTCATCTCTCATCTCATTATCTGAAACCGCTTAATCCTATATAGGGTCACGGTGAAGCCGGAGCCTATCCCGGAAACACAGGGCGTAAGGCAGGAATACACCCGACGACGGGACGCCGGTCCATCGCCGGGCATAATGAAATAATTAATCTTTTATTTACTTGCGACATGACTATCGTTCATGTTTTATTACAACGCGAATACCATTAATACGTATCTGCACCCCACTGCAGTCTAATTATGCTACACTTTCAGGTTAGTCCAATCAAATATGATTGTGGTTAAAAAAATTAAGTAGCTCATGTCAGCTAAAAGTGCCAGTGGCTTGATGGGCGCACTTAATAGGCACTGAAAATGTTCATCATCATCTTGAAATGCTGTGATCTGTGTGCCTCTTGGGAACAAAAGGCACTTAACATTGCTTGTTCTGTTTATCACACGGATGTGGCGTAGGATCCTAGTGTCTACAGTAACACTTGTTATTAGTCAATGCAGTTCAGGCCACTCACAGCGAACCTCCTGGATCAATACTGTTAACATTGTGAGAGCAATCTATATATAAAGGACCAAGTGCGTGTGTGCGCGCACGGCGCCACTGACGATATTGGGTTCGAATCCTTCATAAGCGCACAAAAGCTTTATTTGTATCTCTCTCAAGCACTCTTCTTGCACTTTAGCCAGGAAGAAATTCAAATCGAAGCAGTCAACAATTAAAACGTCATCGACAAGAGTCATCAGAAGACGTGTCAAACACTTAGAAAGTCGCTCGTCGGGCGAATCAACTGCCAGTTGCATTTTTGCACCACTGCCAGCACAGCATCACCACATACTAATCGAAGATGTTCACACAATCGCCATGACCGAAAGGCATCGGGAATCGTTAATGTGCTCAGCATCATTCTCTTCAGCTTTGGTCAATCTCCTGCCTCCCAAATGTTTATGCAACCTCTGCCGAATTGATCCCTCGCCCCATCTGCTCAGTGGACGTTTTCCTGGAGGCGTTTCATTCCTGGGCTGTCACTCACCTTGACAGTCGGCCATAATCTCTCTGTGACCTTGTTCCAAAGCTCCATTGCTGGTCTCAACAGTTGGCGTTTCTTACGCTGTAAATGATCTCGAATTCACGTGTCTCTCTTTTACTGTACTAGCCTGTAACTTATTGTGTTTCTGAATAAAACAAAGGGCACTTGATTGTAAAGTAATTAAATGTTGATGTAGCTTCCAGGCAGTATGTAGCAGCTTTTCTTTTTTTTTACTTTTGTAATTCGGCTATTTCATACGTAATATTAATAAGTTGTACTTCCAGAGCGCTTTTTCACCCGAGGGTCACAAAGCGCTGCACAGAGCTGTGGAGAGCACAGCATGTCAACAAATCTGTTATTTATATTTTTAAAAGATGCAACTGATGTCGGTCTAAAGAACATGAAAACATATGCATCATAACATGACTACAATGTACTCCTGCAGGAGAAGCTGATATTTTTTTGCACGATGCTCAAATGGCTTTTAACAAACGTTCGTGTCTCGTTTGAAAACTATGGTTTCCCAGCCTGTGCTGCTACTCCAATGGGGCGTTGTAATTATTTAGACATTTCATTAAAGGCTCACCACCTCTCACATTTGCACGCTGTATACACCATTGGCCACTTGCGAACAGTAGAGGGAGCTATGGTATTAAACGTAAGAGTTTGATGCGAACACGAAAGTATTTGTCATTCTGTGACCTTTCCCTGTATTAACTGATGGGACACATTTAAATAACAATGTATGTAATAAGTAGAACAGGTTTTTACCATTTCTGGCAATTATGCAGGTGTTAAGATCTTTTCATTTTTCATATTTATGTACACGTCTACATATTTGACGTCAACACATTTGTATACTGGTATTCACCACAAATTATGAACCTCATTGTGCGTATAGAGAAGCGTGCGATATGCATTGATCATGTTCTGCTTCTGACATTGTTAGAGTTCATCTTTTTAACCTCATCTTATAAAAATATGTCTTTGCAGCAGGATGTTTTGCAGTTTTTAAATTCCCAAATTGAACTTTATTTTCATTTGATGCATGATTAATGCATGTGCTTGGCCACAGTGGGTACTTTTTTTGACATTTGTTACGTCCCCCATAACATTTAATGTAAGTATGTGTTGCTGTACAGCGTCTGGACATGCGCCCAGTACGAAGAGGCAACGCAAATGTAAAGTACTAAGTTATTTTAACGATTTCTGTTAATGTTGCTCATTTACAATGCATTTAAAATCTAAATTGATCGTTAAGATTTGCCGATTGTGAGTGCATTTTTGTCAACCTCTCGGTGGCAGGGTGACAGTAGCAGCGCTTTGTGACGCTCGGGTGAAAAGCGCTCTAGAAGTGCAAATATTATTGCTATTAGTAACATCTGCGCCTCACAGAAAACAGGTTCGATTTCCGCCTCGGGTGCCTTTCTGTGTGAAGTTTGTGTGTGTTTTCCTTCATGTTCTCCAGTTTCCTTGCACAACAACAAAAACACTCCTCGATTAATTGGCCGATCATCATCGGAATGTATAGGATGCAGTGCCTGGCGAGTTGGCACCAGCTAACCGCGTGGCTGGACGCCTACCTCCCTCATCCCTGTGGTTTCCTCGTGCCCGAGTTGCTCTCCATTCGAATGAATAACGTCGAGGTTTAATTAATATGTGCCGGTTGTAAAATTGTATTTATTTAAATAAGCACCAGAAAAGTGAAATAAAGTTAGGTCCCCACAATTTGGTACCAATTCACGAGGGGCCTTGTGGGTTGCAAAACCCACACTTGCTTACCCCTCTTCGTTGGACAACTGTTAAAACGAGCTCCATAAACTCAGCGGTTCCTTGCAGCTGAAGGAAATACTGGCTCTGGACCCACACATGTGTTGACTTGAGTCGTGCAGGAGAGGGCAGCCGTTCCCCACCCGCTCGCAGCTCAACCAGCAATCCACACACGACATCCATCCGTGATTCATAGCACTCCCTTCAGCATGCTGGACATGGTCTAAGGCCACACGAGATGATGGTTATATTGAGAATCGCGTGGTGCAGTTCGTTAGTGGAAAAATCTGCCTTCGTGCCCGTTGTCCTCTTACGTTATTATTTCCCGGTATTTGTTTTTTTCCCCGGTCTGAGCGGCTCTTCAATCTCTACCATTTTGCTCACCTTCCACATGCAGGTGTTTCTTGTTTGCTGGTTATGTACGGGAGGTTTAATAAGGGGGCAGTTATTTTTACTTACTTCACCATTTCTTGAGCTGAGCAAGTTATTAAACGCGACTTGCTCATAGTCTGTTCAAATGTGAATACTCAGGTTTATACCCAACTACAGTCTTATTGTGTTTAGACATTTTTATCCCAGTCTAACCGGTTTTACATTCCAAAACAAAATTCTTCTTATTTATCTTTTCATGTGTTTTGTTAAAAGTTACATATACTGTATCAGGTTTTAAGATTTGTTCTTGTTTAAAAAAGTAACATGATGCAGCAGTTGCGGTGTAAGTGCAATGTATCCGTTTAAGACAATCATTATCCTTGTTCTAGCCACTGTTAGATAAAGACGTCCCCATGTCGTCACCATCTCTCTTTATTCCATGATGCCACAATCAATCTATAACCTGCGCATGGGGTGCTATGATTAATCCATTACAGTGGTGATCCAAAGCAGGGATTCTCAACCTTTTGCACCTCAATGCCGACTTCGGTATGGCCTCCACGGACCTCTAGGTGGCGCTGGCGGCCAACTGATGATTCGTGACCCATTGATTGAGAATAGCAGGCCCCAAGCATCTTCGTTCTCTCCACTCCACTCTTAGACTCGACCGCTGTCAGAATTGATTGCAGCTAATGACAACTCAATGTCTCCTTACTCACGTATGTATTTGGCTGATACCCATGTTGTTTGTTTGGCAATCTTGAGCCACCGGTCAAAATTCCACATTCTCATGATGGAGACAGTCGACCCGTGGGATATTCGTGGTCAACTTCCACCAAAGTGACACATATAGAATTTTTCCGAGTGGATGGTGAGCTGAGCTGACCCCCACCCCGGGGAAAAGACTCTGCAAATTGACTCTTTTGCACCACACGATCGAATATATAACTAAACAAACCATCTGCCTCCTATTACAAACCACACAACACACATGGGCTGATATGGATTTAATTCACCGTTTTAACCACATGCCTGTGTTTGTCAAATACGTTTACAGTCTCTGCAGCCGATCTACTCGCGGTAGCGCAGTGAGTAGCGCTGTCGCCTCACAGCAAGAGGCGCATGGCTTTGATTCCCGACTTGGCTGTCTGTGTAGAGTTTGGCTTTTCACTGGATTCTCTGGTTTTCTCCCACAGTCCAAATACATGCTGCCGAGGCTCGTCGCACTCACTAAATTTACCCCGATGCCCTGAGATGTTGTAACTTGCTTACCCCTTCCCGGCTGGACAACCGGTTAAAACGAGCTACACAGCTCTTCGGTTCCTTCCAGTCTAAATGAAAACTGACTGACTGACGCATATGGGTGATACTATCTGCGTCATGCTTGTGAGCGCCAAACACACGGGGCTGTGTCTCGTTGGTTAATCAACGGCCAAGTGGGGGGGGGGGCGGGCAGGGATTCTATATTGAGAGCTCGAGGATACGGGCGTTCTGCTGGGAATCAGGTGAGGAGAGAGTGAGGTTGCGTCGCTGCGCAACAAAATGTCTCGGCTTCAGGTGTCCGCCAGCTACAAATGCACATTCCTTTTGCAGTGTGCGGAGCGCACAGTAGACGGTTCGGTTCCATTGCGCGGAGCTGCAGGTCCACCTGCTTGACAGTTGGGGCGAAAATTCTGGAAGCCTCATCTCATTATCTGAAACCGCTTAATCCTATAGAGGGTCACGGTGAGCCGGAGCCTATCCCGGAAACACAGGGCGTAAGGCAGGAATACACCCGACGATGGGACGCCAGTCCATCGCCGGGCATTGCGGGACAATTTTAGTCTGCGAGCCAATCAACCTATCCAGGAGCATGCTTTTGGACTGTGGGAGGAAACCGGAGTGCCCGGCGAAAACCCACGCGGACACGGGGAGAGCATGCAAACTCCACACAGAAAGGCACCCGAGCCGAGAGATTCGAACCCGGGACCTTCTTGCTGTGAGGCGACAGCGCTAACCACTGGGCCACCGCGCCGCCCAATTCTGGAAGCCGTGAAATGTTATTCGAGCCTCTGTTGTGATGAGTCGCGTTTGGAAGTGGCAGGGTTGCAGCACGGTAGGCACAACGCATGCATTGCTGACTTGCGTGCGTAAAAATGCAATGTTGAAGGGAAACCAAAAACACGCGCAAACAAACTTCCGTTAAAAAGTTTGCTATGGCTTGTATTCGTTCATTATATTTAATCACGTTCAGTTGTTACATTGTTGTCGGAATTGAAATATGTTTTTGTCCGCCGCTTTGTTAATGGACTTTTTTTTCCCTTCTCTCTACCATTTTTGGGCCAACGCTGTCAACTTTGTAATTCAGCACAATTCGTCTTCGATGGGCTTGGGGCTAAATTGTGATGAAGAACTTGATATCTTTTTGAGCATTGAACATTAAAGTGGACTTGAGCGATTTCTTCATCAAACTTAATTGCATGAAGTTGGGAAAATATCAGATCCGAGCAGTACTTTTCTGTAATCACCATTGCGTCGAGGCGCATGTTTTAATTAAACAAGCGTACGCTTGGAGCAGACAGTTATGCAATGCAAGGGCAAAATTATGTTTCACATAAAGGGAAAAAAAATGACAGTCTAGATTGCTCATTGCTAAAATTTAAAATCGGTCAGTACATGGATTTAAATTGAAGAGACTTACTAAAGTAATGGCAAGAGTTTTAAGGAGAATAATTGATCTGATGTGAAAATATGTATGAGGATTTTTTTCTGCAGGCTCGTATATATCGTGGCCATGGTTTTAATGCTTTACGTTAAGTGGGAATCCAAATTGACACAAGGGGCCATTTTCTATTCCATAAAATGTTATGTTCTATCATTTGGTGCACTGTGCTGGAAGATTTGGGCTAGATAATTTTCCCAAGTGTGCATAGAAAATTGAGCCTTTTTATGCATGCAATATCCTGTACTCAGACTTTAGTGCTTTTGGCTTTTATTAATGAAAATATTCTATGCGTTTGTTACAGGTGTTCTTTTTTATTATAAAAAATATATATATTTGCCGCCGTTATCAGTGTAGTGTATTTCCACTGCCATCAATTGATTTTTGTAAAGAATTACCGGTGCTCTCGCTGCCTGCTGACTTTTAAACCCACGTGATGTTATCGTTTGTGGAAGCAGGCCATTATATTATAGCCTGAAACACTACATTTCACAACCATAATTTCAGTTCAGTGAGTCATGTTTTTAATCGCTGTAACTTACGCCAGCAATGCTTTACAGCTGATCATTTGGCAATGAATTTACTTTATTGGTAGTGGACGAATATTGCGTAAAGGATTAGGGAAATGGAATTCATGTGTCGCGAGGCCACTGAAATTGCAGATTGACATGTAGCGTGACTAGGTTTTCTCAATGTCACGAGTAAAAAACTAAATGTTACTGTTTTGATTTACAGTTCATATGTGGTTGTTGTTTTTGTTACTGCATGTCGTTCTTTCCACAGCTCTGCAGCGCTGTGTGACCCCCGGGTGAAAAGCACTCTCGAAGT
>JAZEWT010000006.1:20866244-20887449 GCA_036362905.1 Mordacia mordax | reverse complement strand
TCTGCTGATGATAAGAAGCTCATGCACATCTTCATCTCCTCACGAATTGATTACGGCAATGCACTGCTCCCTGGCACCCCTGTCTACCTGATCAATCGTCACAAACGTGTGCAAAATGCGGCTGCTAAAGTCCTCATTCGCACACCCATGCACGATCACGTATCCCCATTACTGATGTCTCTCCACTGGTTACGGGTTTTTAATTCACTGAGCTCCATTTATATTTAAAAATGCAAGGGTCTTCTGTATGATGTACTTCCTGACTGATCTTGATACTTAAAAGTAAGTCGACACATTTCTAGAACACTCATATGATATCGTTAGCAAATTGTTTACAGAGCATAACTGCAACATCCTCTCCATAATTATATATATATATACATTTAGTAGTGGCTGTCTAATCTCATCTCATTGTCACAAACCGTTTAATCCTGTACAAGGTCGCGGTGAGCTGGAACCTATCCTAGCAGACACAGGGCTCAAGGCAGGATATACCAACGATGTGACGCCAGTCCATCACCGGGCACTGAGGGCAATTTAGTCTGCAAGCAAATTAACCTATGTAGCAGCATGTTTTTTTTACTGTGGGAGGAAAACGGAGTGCCCGGGGAAAACCCACGCGGACACGGGGAGAGAACATAGAAACTCCATTCAGAAAGGCCCCCGAGCCGAGATTAGAATCTGGGACCTTCTTGCTGTGAGGCGACAGCGCTACCCACTGGGCCACCGTGCCGCCCTGGCTCTATTGTGTGATTGTAGTGACCACTTATATAAACACACATATAAACTAGTTATTGGGCACGTATCCATTGCACTTCTCGAGCGCATTTCACCCGAGCGTCACAAAACGCTGCACAGAGCTGCGGAGAGAACAACGTCAGCAATAGCAACGACGTAAGAATGGCAAATCAACAACTTTATTTTTTTTTATGACACATAAATGGAATTCTCTACACGCAGCAGTTGTGCAAATGCCTTACTTCGATACAGAATTGACACACGAGACACAGAATACAGTTTTATTCAGAATAATGGCAAGTTGCAGACCTGCAAAACAAAACGTCTCTCTGCATAAGCCACGGTGTCGGTGTTCAGCATCGTCTTCCACTGTGACAAAAAGTGGAACCTGTCCTCATTGTCGGAATCCTGCAGATCATCGAGTGATTATGGCAGTGCGTGCCTGTGGATCGCCGAATTGAGAATTGCTCTGAATAGCCGCTCCTTTATGGGATAGCCGTGGCGTGCGTTTCTTATCTCTCCCATCAGGATGCTAATCATGGATGCCATCAAATATTACAACAATGGCAGACGTTAGTGTGTTTAATATCCTAATAATGTCCCATTGTGAGAACGTATGGTGCGCACGGCTGAGAGAGACAATAATATCTTGAGACGAGATTTGATGGTGCCCAGGGACTCGGCTGATCGAATCTCTAATGGAAGGGCATTCCAGAGTCATTAATGTCGTCAAACTCCCTTCCCGTGGGCATCGAGATGCCCATTCCTGGCTTTCCAGGAGTCAGTGTAGCAAATGTGGACCTCACCTGTTTCATCTGCGTCAGCTGCATTACATAAACTGTTGCCCCCTCGCACGCGTGGTTTTCTGCTGGGTCCTCTGGTTTCCTCCCGCGTATAAACATTCATTAATTTGCCAATAACACCTTATTATATAGAGGACCACAGAGCTGAGTCAATTGTTGGCACCGGCTAATCAATCGGCTGCCTTCCCGCCTATTTGTGATTCCTTGCCTCGTCCTTAGTCATTCCCGCTCTTCAAAGGTGAATACAATTTTGAGCATTACAAGTCTATATTCTTAACCTTATCGTAGTGGCCATTACATATACTGTGCAATTTAGCCGATGCCATTTTCTCACAGCCTACATCATTGCCAATGTTTATCACCCTGAGGTTTCCAAAACAGATTATACTCCTGAAGGTCACGAGGCCATGGTCTTGCTCTTGGCTAACGGCAATACTGATGAATCATTTGTACACAGTACAATTTTCCATGTTTAAAGGTTATTGGGATGCATCCATTGGGTAGGGTTACGTATGACAGTGGTGAAGATTTGAACGGTTATTGAATTGTGGGCAAAACACATCTGTATATGTATGATGTACATTGGATTAAGGTTTTTACGGCTCGATGTATGTGGTTTGCTCTGAATAGCTGCTCTGAGAAGGACAGAGCTTGATGTTGCCTCCGACACGAGAGGCGAAGTGTTGCGAAGGGGAAAAGATGAATGCTTGCCATAACTATCCAGGAAGAAGCAGCTCTGAAGAGCAATATAATAATAATTGCACTTCGAGAGCACTTTTCATCCGAGGGTCACGAAACGCTGTATATAGCTGTGGCGAGAACGGCATGTCAGCAATAACAATGACATGTGAATGGCAAATCAACACACACGGGTTTTTTTTTGTACAAATCTGAGCTGTGAGGCTTTCAAGTCCTCCAGCTAAGACTGTTGATGCGTCTCAGTGTTGTTGTGCCGGGATGATGGCTCTCCTCCAACCTGCCCCTGCTCGGGAACATTAATTCCTTCCTTCATTTATTGAACAATTATATTTTATCGCGTACTTTACGTCCTTCTCTAAATTTAAGCGATTATCTAACTTTAAATTGAACTGCTCTAATATTGTTGTTGTTGACATGCCGTTCTCTCCACAGCTCAGATTTGTAACATCATGTGTTATACACATATGGTGGGGTTGTGCTCTGGTTAGAGTGCTCTGCTCGCAATGACAAACTGAAGAGATTAACTCCAAAAATATATCGGGCCCGTACACAACATTTCAGATGACTCAAATCGTTTCATGTTTTTAAAAGATTAAGTTGACTATTCTAAGTGGAATCATTCATATAACTGCCTAATTGGTGTTTTATGGATGTTACAGAATTAAAAATTTCAGGTTTGTAAAGAAAATTACGCTTCTTTGTGGGTGATTTAACCATAATTTATGTAATGTGGTGGTATAGTGTCCTCTTGCTGCAAAATAATGGCAAGAAAATCACAAAAATATAAGCATGTCATTTCCTGTGATATACTTTTGGTATGAACCACGGCAAAAAAAATCTGATGGTTATCATTTTGTTTCTGAGTCTTGATCTTCAGATTTTTCTTCATATTAATCCTTAAACTAGAGGCAATTCCACAATATTTGGGTATTTTATTAAAACCACAAGTAGACCTGTGAATGAAAAGATTCTCATAAACGTCACCTTGCAAAACTAAACACAAACTTCTTTTCCACCCTTTAAATTCAGAGTCATGAAAAGGTATCCTTGATACTCATTATTTCATATTACTTGCTTTTTAAGCCTAGCAAAAAGGTTATATATACATAGAAAACCTTGCAAAATCCTTCTTTTTTTTATCAAACAGTGTTACAAAAGGCCAAGCGATAGGTAATTTGGTTGGAAGGTGAATTATTTATGTTGCCGTTGATAGTCTGTCATTGAAAAAGTTATCATTTACAGCATCTGACTTTTCTACATTTTTAAGGCACACTACATGAGAAGCCATCAACGCTTTGCATCTCCAATAACATGCATAACAGCTCCGTATTTGTCTTTTCGTGGTATCGGATATGAATGCTTAAACGCAGTTGTAGCTTGCGCACTGTTCTGCTTAGTTTGTTTCTTATGAATAAATGGTGCTGACGTGGCCAACCCATTGTTTGCAGAGGTTTCTGGTTCAATTTCAACACCCGCCCTGGTTAATACTATTTGTCAAAGTGCACGCTGTCTGCGCGTCACAGTGTTTAAGATCTTCTGACATAACTCGCAAGCATAGGCTATTGATTATCGAGACACAATGATCCAAATTTGAAGTTCAACGCAAACTACTCATTTGGGATTATATATAATGGCCATTGTCCACGACTGTAAAACGATTGCAGAATATGTCTCTGAAACGATAGCCTTCCATTCAAAGAATATCACAAATACTCAGTGCACTAAAGTATCTTTAGTGAAAATGACTACTAATAGTTTGCATTTTTGAAGCACTTTTTCAACTAAAGGTCACAAAATTCTGTACAAAGACGAAGATCAGATTTTTTTTTATGCGCCCCCCATAGGCACTCTTATTTCAAGCGTGTAACTCATTTTGATATCATGATAAAGACAGAAGTCTTTAAAAGGTTTTAGGTACTGTAGTGGAAAAGTGCTAATGTTTCAGAAGCGTAATAAGTACGTGGGAAGCAAAGCTGACATTTTATTATAAAAGCATTGTTTTGAGCTTGGTGAACAACCATTGCACCGAATGAACGATTCAAACCCAATATCCTCAGTGCAGGCTGAATAATAATAATAATAATTGCATTTACAGAGCGCTTTTCACCCGAGGGTCACAAGGCGCTGCACAGCTGCGGAGAGAATGGCACGTCAACAGCAACATTAGAACGGAAAATCAGCAACAATACATTTTGTTGTTTTCTATTTAATATACACATAGTTTAAAATATACACATGCAAAATATGATCTGACTTTCAACTATATCTTTAAAATGCAAAATTATCAGTGTTAATACATATATTGGGTAATGGTTTAATGTTACATATATGGTATAGTAATAATTACATTTCTAGAATGCTTATCACCCGAGGGTCACAAAGCGCTGTACAGACCTGCAGAAAGAACAGCACATCAATAACGAGATAAGAACGGCAATTCAGCAAAAAACTCTTTTTCAATATATTTTTTTACAAATCCAAGCTGTGGAGAGAACGGAATATAAACAACATCAGGACGGCCCAACTGAAAGTCAAATAGTAGCAATAAATTACAGAAGGACAAAAAATAAGTGATTAAAATAATAATAATAATAATTCTGGAACAAACAAGGAGGGAATAAAAATGTTCCCGAGCAGGGGCAGGTTGGAGGAGAGCCATCATCCCGGCACGACAACACTGAGACGCATCAACAGTACTAGCTGGAGGACTTGAAAGCCTTACGCAACAAGTGAGTCTCGAGATGAGATTTGAAGATGCTCAATGACTCAGCTGATCGAATCTCCAAAGGAAGGGCATTCCAGAGTCTGGGAGCAGCGCGCGAGAAGGCTCCGTCACCCATCGAATGGAGGTGCGATCTGGGCACATGCAGCAAGCCCGTATTAGAAGATCGAAGTTGTTGTGTTGAGGAGGGTGTCTGAAGTAGGTCACGGACGTATATCAGAGCAGCGCCAGTGAAAGCCTTGTAGGTGATAAGGAGGATCTTGAGGTCAATCCTGTACTTAACGAGTAACCAGTTTCGAGACATCAGTAGTGAGAAAATGTGATCGTCGATGGGTGTGCGAGTGCGAACTAGTAGCCGCATTCTGCACACGTTGGAGACAATTGATCAGGTAGGCAGGGGTGCCAGGCAACAGAGCAGTGCATTGCAGTAATCGATTCGTGAGGAGATGAAGGTGTGTATTAGCGTCTCAGCATCAGCAGGTGACAGGATGTTGCACAGTCTGGCTATATTTCTGAGATGGAAATAGGCTTCCTTCGTCACCTTGTTGATGTGTGCCTCGAAGGTGAGTGAGGAATCAAGAGCTACAACTAGACTCCGGACTGCCTTTGCAACTTCAGTGGTCTGGTCGTCATTGCCCTTAAAACTGATCGGCATACACGCATACATTATCAAAGCATGTTGTTTGCCACAAATGTGTGTGGTTTTTGCAAACTTGACACTTTACAAAAGGTGTTTATTTGGTGTTCTTACGAACTTAATAGTGTATTATTGCGAGAAAAATAGGTAAAGCCTCTTCTTTTTTTAAACAATACTAACGAGTCTAAATGAATTACATAAGGTGGTTGATGGCCGTAATAATGAAGAAAGTGAGTCTGAAGTTCGATATGAGGCAAACAGTGGCGTGTAACACATTCGCTAAACGGCTGAAGATTATGGTGAAAATACTCGGGTGGCAGGAGCTGGTTTGAACATTTTTGGAAAAGCCAAGATAATAATCAAATGCAACGAGCCAATGTGCCAAAAGAAGAGAGTGTTTAATCAGTAGTGTTCATTACGTGCTATGGCATCAGAGCACAGTGATTAACAAAGAAAAGAAAACAATCGCTGTAAGTTTCCGGAGTAATATGAAGTATGGCACATTATGATCAGTCACGCGGAGACACGAGGAGGAATGGTGTGGGTCAAAGATAGGACGAAAGTTAGAGACAACTTATTGACTTTACGAAAAGTATGTAGGCTTGGGCAGGACATGTTGCTGAAACGTGTGATGGATGGCCATGTTATGTTATGCAAAAACACATTTAAGCTAAAATAATTAGTAGTTTGTTTATTGAACCATTACTCTACTGTTTGTTTATGTACATATGAATAAGAATGTCATTAATTTACCCGGACAATCCTCACTCAGGCTCAGGCTTGTCCTGCACGAAGATAGTTTGCAATTTCGCTGCTGAGGAGGAAAGCTCATAGAAAATCCACACACAGAGTGACATTAAAATAATGCGGCGACAGGTTAGAGACCCAGTCGCTGTACTGCCTCCAATCCCGACCACCGTAAAGCTCAGTATGTTGGAAGTCTCGCAACACACGGTGGTCTCTGTGTGATCCACCAATCTCTCCTCCAACATGCACACACCAACGCGTTTGTAAGTTGATTCGTCCAGTTTACAGCACCGTGTGATCAACGCAAATGAGTGCCACTCAACGGTGCATGTATAACGGACATGGCCTCGTGGCAAGAGGCACCACTGAGTGGTGAGAAGCTATCTCTCCCTCGCCTGGTGACACGTGTATATTTGGAATTTGCGAATTTTCTCTCCCAGTGGTGATCTAGTGGATTTTTTTAATGGTTCCTCAGGTTTTGCCCCCCTTTCTTAGGCTTCTGTAAACTGTAAATTCTCATCTCATCTCATTGTCAACACCGCATAATGTTGTACAGGGTTGCGCTGAGCCGGAGCCTATCCCTGCAGACACAGGGCGCAAAGGCAAGGATATACCCACGATGGGACGCTAGTCCATCACCGGGCACGGCGGGAAATTTAGTCTGCAAGCCAATTACCCGATGCAGCAGCATGTTTTTTTGGACTGTGGAAGGAAACCGGAGTGCCCGGCGAAAACCCACGCGGACATGGGGAGAACATTCAAACTCCACACAGGTGCCTTTCTGTAAAATCGCATGTTTTATATACACCACGGGCACCTTTCTGTGTTGGAGCTCGTGTGTTGCGTGTCCTCCTGTTCTGCATGCGCTTGTTCTAGGTTCCCCAGTTTCCTCCACAAAACAACTCGTTAATGTGTTGGCCGATAACATTATCAAACATAGAGCGCAGTGTCTGGCAAATCTTGGCGCCGACCAACTGCATGACTGCCTTTCCCTCACGTCTCTGGATTCCTCGCACCTCCATATCCATGTCTCGTCTGCGACTAGGCATGGAATATGCATGGGAAACGAATTATATTATTCTTATTACACACGGTCATCAAACAGAGACACTCCAGTTTGAATTGCCTATACTGGGCGAATCACTTCAATTGTAGTAATAAATTTGCTGTCATAGGACACGTGAAACTTGGGCGTTTATTACATATTTGTACAGGAAAATTTCACATTTTGTTGAAGAATTGAAGGCAAAAATCATAGCTGCTGTGAAGAGCACTACCGAAAAAAACACTCACTGCTGAAAGTGTTATGTAATATTTCAGTGGATGTCAGTAAATGTTGTTGGATGCAGAGGGATCACATTGAAAATGTTTTCACGAGAATTAAATCTCCCCTGCTGCATGGGTGCCTTGATAACTGAACCATTGCTGCAAGTAAACTGAAACAAATCTAGGCAATTCAAACAGAATAGCGTGTTTTATACCACTGTATAATAGTGTACTTAAACGAGGGAAACTAAACACCAAATAGAAATTTATCTCAACTCATGAAACATCATAATTATCAATACCTGCTTAAGCCTGTACAAGGTCGTGGGGGACCGGAGCCTATCCCAGCAGACAGAGGGTGCAAGGCGGGGCTTTTCACAGGATGTGACAAAAGTACATCACAAGGCACTGGGGGGCATTTTACTCAGCTTCCAATTAACCTTGGCACTAGCATGTATTTCGACGGTGGGAGGAAATCGGAGTAGCCAGCAAAAACCCACGCTGACATGGGGGGAGAGAGAGCACGCAAACTCCACACAGAAAGGCACCCGAGCCGGGAATCGAACCCGAGACTTTCTTGCTATGAGGCGTCAGCGTCACTCACAGCTGCGCCACTGCGCCACCCACTATGAAATACAACGCGTAATAATAAATATCCTCATGAAGCCGTAGTATTAGTGAGTGAGCTCTTTTATTAATTGTGCTTGTGTATTTATAGGCCAACCAAACATGTGAGAAAACTGAACTTGGAAACGTCTTCCAATATAGGTTTCAACTATAATTGCACTTATGGAGCGCTTTTCACTCGAGGGTCACAAAGCGCTGCACAGAACTGCGGAGAGAACGGCACGTCAAGAACAACGGCATTAGAACGGAAAATCAGCAACAATTAATTTTTTAGAGAAGGCCACAATGTTTAAGCGTAAAAATACAATGATTGAGAACCAATTAAGAACTCTAAGAAATGAAAACTAATGCAAATAAAACCGAGATATCTATCATTGGATGGTTAAGACAGCTGCAATACACTCAACAGGGAGTTGAAAACTGGTGATTTGCGAGAGGCTGTTAAGCCTTGCGTCCCCGCTGATGACGTCATGCATGATGATTGCTGACCAAAGCTGTTCCTTCGGGATAGCCAGAGGAGAGAGGGGGAGTGCATGCTTCGGCTATCCCGAAAAAAACAGCTATGGTATGTCATTTAATAGTATATAAACCATGTATTTATAATCAACCGTTGTTTATTATCGGTGAAAATCCCCTTCGAGATTCATTATCGCCTTTCAAAAGAAGACCTATATAATTCATAATTTGCATCTGGCTAATTGTTAATTATTTGTGATTTATTTACGGGTTAATTTTACAAGTCATAATTTTCAGCGTGAACACGCGCTGCTCCGATCGGTTGTTTCCTTGATTAATCCCCACGGCCGTCTGTACATTTAACCATTGTCAAAAAAAAAAACCATCTATTAGTCCCCCCTATCAGCCGGACATGTACCCATTAGCACACGCTGCCTCCGTGTCAGTGGCGGTGACCACTGCTTCGCAGCTAGACAGATATTACGCACAGCTCAATAGCGTAGAGCCAGCACGATCTTTAAACAAATTACCACGAGGTGGTGGGAGTGCGAGCAAAAGTTTGCTATAAAAACACATTAACACCCTTGCAGTAATAGTTTTGGGTCCGGTAAACAGCTCGGTGGCTGATGATTAATGGTGTTGCGTTGGCAATGTAGAGGGACTGCACGATGGGTTTTCTGCCAGCCGTTGGTAATTTTCCAACTGCATGTCGTCTTTGTGCATCAGCAGCGGGGGGGGGGGGGACCCTTTTAATCCCGACCGTTCTCGCTGGAGAGCATCGAGATGGGCCAAGGGAGGTGCTGGCGGACCATCTTTTCACGCCCACCAGCCTTTACAAATCTCATTAACAACTGATCTCGGTGCCCTCGCGGCCACACCAACACGGGGCGCTCTCCCGGATTGTGTCTCCTCGCAGACGCATTTGCCTCGCGCGGATACTTTTTGATTGCGGTGGAGGGAGGGGGACTCAACTTTCAGTTTGGACGTGATTCACTTGTGAGGTCTTTTGTTTTTAACTTACAAGTCTCGGCGCAGCAGTGAATGCTGGTTGTGATGATGCGTCGCCTGGTATTTTGTCGAGTTACATGAATTGTATTTTTTTTCCTCTCACCCTGGAATTGTTTTGTAAACGCCTTCTTTCGAAATTTGTTTTGAAATGTGCGTTTTTTTCTTATCCGTGAAAATATCTTAATGACTGCAAAGGAGAACAGTTGTTTTAAATGCAAAAGATATATCGATTTAAATAAGTGGCTTACTTTCAACGGATCCCTTAAACAATTTTTCACTATATAATGTGTGCCTCGTGTTAGCCAGTTGAAAGCTCTTGTGCGTGCAAAAATCGTGTTTATTACTGTTATCCAGCGATCTATCAGTTGATTTCTGATCAAACAAGTGTAGGGTACTTTTAGTTTTATCTATTACACTGAATCGTTGGTGGATATTCCACATTCGCATGCTGTGCTAAAAAAGTACATGTTTTCCATGTTACTATTGCTCTTCTGCGTCTTATTAATTTACTGTGCTGTGCAGTCTTGAGTGTTACAGTTTGCTTAATGATTTTATGGTTGGGGATTTGTGTTTTGTACAAGTTCTTGTTAGTTTTGTTTAGTTGTGCAATCTTGGATCTTATTGCTTACTGTAATTACGGTTATTTTCACACAGATTGTCGCTGTACGTATTAATTGCCCTCATCAACATCTGAATAACTATGGTGGGGACAATCTCTCGACAGCACACTAACTTTTTACTTCCAACAAATTAGTACTAAGTTTATCTGAGTTGTTGAGTTGTTTTGATTGCCAAGAGTCATTGGAACGTGTAACTGTCTCGCAGTGCCTCAAGCAATGTAACCACAGCGCTATCCACTGTCTCAAATATCTCATCTCATCTCATTGTCTGAAACCGCTTAGTCCTGTACAGGGTCACGGTGAAGCCGGAGCCTATCCCGGCAGACACAGGGCGCAAGGCAAGGATATACCGACGATGGGACGCCAGTCCATCGCCGGGCACTGCGGGGCAATTTAGCCTGCGAGCCAATCAACCTATGTAGCAGCATGCTTTTTGGACTGTGGGAGGAAACCGGAGTGCCCGGCGAAAACCCACGCGGACACGGGGAGAGCATGCAAACTCCACACAGAAAGGCACCCGAGCCGAGAGATTCGAACCCGGGACCTTCTTGCTGTGAGGCGACAGCGCTAACCACTGGGCCACCGCGCCGCCCTGTCTCAAATATCACATCTCATATCCTTTGGTAATGTTTACGGCCAAGATACATCATATATACGTGTGTTTGTATTTTTCTGTAAATTTCAAAAGCTTTGTGTTAATGTCAGTTTTCTCGAACAGCTCCTAAAAACAGCTGTCAGTAAAAGTTGTGTTTATATGACTAATAATACGTACACACGCCATTATGCTTTTATTTGCTTCAAAGTCACAATTTTTGGTCACTTAAGCAAGCAAGTTAGAATGGTTGTTGCTTACGCTCACTTTTTATATTTTTTTCTATAGGTTTGAGTATAACTACTTAAGCATAACTGTAAGTAGATCTAGGTTATAAGTAGGTAATGTATACCCCTTTAGCTTAGCATAAACAATTTTCCAGTGTATATTTTAAAAATACTCACAATCTAAAGATAATTGTGGAATTTTCCTGCTAAAATCTTCCCCTCTTTACTCCATTACCACACGTTGTCTACATGTACGGGACACAATCTTTTGCTGGAGTGTGGACTACAGTGGCTCTACGATGTCATATTCTTTGGTACCTATGTCTTACCCAAGGTGATGCGCTGACTGAGCTATATAGATGGGACTTGTTTGAATAAAGTTAGAGAGATTGTATATCAACAGGAAGGGCCTAATACGCTGATAGACTCTTTCATGAGCATCCTATGATAGTACAGACATTGTAGGGTGCAGATCTTATATACAATCATGGTTACATAGGTCACGCTGTAACGAGCGATTATCGTTATCGCCTTCACGTGTTACGCAAGTAGGTAACTGGTTGTAAACGTAAACAAAAACCGAAAGCACGATTGCATGCTCTTACGAACAAATATAAAAGAGGAAAAAAAGATAGCCAGCATTCCTCCTCTAAGGCATCAGAACCCTGACAATGCCTCCAACGTAGGAGGCAAAACGTCGTGAAGGAGAGTGCAGGTATGCTGGACACGGCTATCCCGAAACAACAGCTCTTAAGAGTAATTATCGTTCATCGAGCCATGATATCTTACATCATTACACTTTATCCATCGTCAGCAATCACATTTTCACTCGGACTAAAATCCGTGCAGCGCATGCTCGCCTGTTCACCGATGTGTCGAGCTGGAGACTGACGCAACCTTCGGTTTGGAAATCTAATAAAGCAAGCCAGAGACGTGAGCGGCGAAATCATTCCCCAGGACCGCACACTGCAGACATGGATGTTGCACTGTGTTCGCATGTTTATTAAGGACATTTTTTTGAAGTGTTTATTTACCCTTCTACCACCATCTGCCCCCCTTCAAAAGAAAATTGAAAAGGTATAAATACTTGCCACTTAAAAAAAAAACATTCATGGAAATACTACAAAGCATTGCAGGAAATGTTTTCATACCTCTTTTATTCCCCATCATTTTAAATATGGTATCGGTAAATTCTTTTCAGAATCTATTGGATGTAATTCACATTAATTCTTGTTTACGCTGATAGAAATGGGACTGCCTGCTCCAACGAGTGTGGTTAGTGCTCCTGTACATTTGCCACCCTGAAATAGCAGTGTGAATTCCACATTCCGGCAGTGAAGGCCAGTTAGGATCTCTTGCTGCTTTGGGAGTATTTCATTATCATTATGATCTGCTTTGATCATAATGGCATCATCACACTGTTTCCATCTCACGATCCCAAGACATTGTAATGACCCAAGGACCTGCACAAGTCCTTCATCGTTGCTCCATCTCCTCGACGGATGTCCTGTAGGACACGTGTTATTCCTTAGATGCTGCTGTTATTCTTCTTGATTGTCTTATCGATGCAGGCTTTTCACGGCTCGATGTATGAGAATTGTCCTCAAGAAGCTACCCTTTCGGTTTAGCCAGGTCGAGCGTTCCTCCTCCTCTCTCCTTCGTGATGTTTTGCCTCACATGTCAGAGACGTTTCGCCTCACTTGTTGGAGGCATCCATTGTGGGAGAAATCAGCGTAGAGGAGAGAAGCTCTCGAAAACAATAGTCATTGTTGACCGTCGCCCATGAACCCTTCTAGTAAGCGTGTTTACATTTCGTAACAATTTGGATGATGCCATTAACCTGCATATTTTCTCCAATCCAAGCATTCCTCTTTTCGCCTTTCATCGTAATTCCAATCGAGCAGCTGCATTACCATGCGCGTAATGTCAGACGCTTACACGTAGCCGTGAGCACTGTGCTAATGTTCCGTTTTGCACAATAGCATATGGTCCCTACTCGATCAGTTTTGACAAAAGGCCTGAGCCAGATGCAGCTTGGTGGCAGGAAATACATCAACATCAAGCAAAGTCGGGGACGGTGTAAATGATTTAATTTAATCTGCCTCACCAGCGGAGGGAACCATTGGTTCGTCACTGCAGTCGTTTTGTGTGGACTTCATAAAACGTGCCGATCGATGCTGTACGTCGGTAGCGAGCTCAATTGGCATTTTATGCCTGTGAGATAAAAAAAAATAACAGTGGCTGGACAAGAGGGGTGTGAATGCATAATATAATAATAATTTCACTTTTAGAGCGCTTTTCACCCGAGGGTCACAAGGCGCTGCACAGAGCTGCGCGGAGAGAACGGCACGTTAACCACAACGACATAACAGCAAAGAAGCTGTGGAGACAATGGCATGTCAAATAACAACACGAGGACAGTTCAACTGAAAGACAAATAGTGGGCATAAATTTTAGAAGGGCGTAAAATAAGCGATAAAAAACAATTCTTCAACAAACAAGGAAGGAATAAATGTTCCCGAGCAGGCGTAGGTCAGCAGCGAGCCATCATCCCGGCACGATGATGGCTTGCTCCTAACCAGAGGACTTGAAAGCCTTACAGAATGGAATAAAAGGGCACGGTGGGAAGTGAGCGGGTGTGCTACGCTTTAAGCGTAGCATAAACGGTGCATCATAATCCAGAATATGCGATAGATATATATGGTATACAAAGTCTTCAAACTGCCACATATAATTTATAGAGCGACTGCATGATCCTCGCATGTTGCAATGTTTCACGTGTTGATTTGAGCGGCCGCCCTGAATATCGCTCTGGGTTTAGTAACGGCAGAAAAACGCGCCGTCTGCTTCACAGTAGACGTTTGAAATCCCTTGGCATGATTAAGTTAGAGGAGGCCATTCAGATGTCAATGGCACAGTCCAAATTTGCCAACTAAAAAAAACCCTTCCCAATTTAGAAAACTTCTCTGCGAATTGTTCAAATGGTTTTGTAGGTAGGGATCATTGTGAAAACGACTGCTAAAAGGACCTTGAGACTCTGAGGATTTTCCCGGTAAAGCAGTATAACAACAATAAAAATAATAAAACACAAGTGTCTTGACACTTTGGTTTTACGGTGAAATTAACCTTATCAACAACATTAATCATTTTGTAATTTGGAACCCAATAAAGGGTAATATATTCTCCTGGATAGAGATGACCTTTATAACAGTTAAGAACCCATTGAGGACAGCAGTCGTTTCTTCAAGGGATGCCTTCAGAGATGCATAGCTCCAGAGAGAAAGCAGAGATGTGTTTAAATTGGTCATAGAGAGACACATTGGGCAGTCCATAGACCAATAAGAATTTTATCTGGATCATAGCAAGGTTGTGCCTGGGACATATATTGTAGATAAAGATGACCTTTGTTATCCTTTGCAGTCACAACAGAGTATATGTGATTCCTTATAATCCCCTTTGAACTTGTGTTCAATGTGCTGTAATTTAAAATAAGTGACACAATGGCACAGTGAAAAGCACTGCTGCCTTGCAGCAAGAAGAACCTGGCTTCGATTCCCAGTTTGGGTGCATTTCTGTGTGGAGTTGCATGTTCTTCCTGTGTCCGTGTGGCTTTTTGCCGTGTACTCCGGTTTCCTCCCACAATCATACATACATCTGTCCAGGTTAATTAGCATGCTGACTAAATGTAACCCAGTGCTCTGCAATGGACTGCCTTGTGCCCTGTGTCTGCCAGGATAGGCTCCAGACTCCTGCTACCCAAATGCTGTTAAGCGGACTGAGTTATACTGAGGCTGTAAGAGCTATTTATTAAAACAATAGCTCTTACAGCCTCAGTACAACTAAATATATGTTTAAGATTACAACAGGTTTTACCGTATCTGGCGATTATGCAGGTGTTAAGATCTTAAGATCTTAACACCTGCATAATTGCCTGGCAGTTATGCAGGTGTTAAGATCTTAACACCTGCATAATTGCCTGGCAGTTAAGATCTTAACACCTGCATAACTGCCAGGCAATTAAGATCTTAACACCTGCATAACTGCCAGGCAATTATGCAGGTGTTAAGATCCCAAACACCAAAATAGACACATTTTACAATGCGTCCAGTTTGCCAAATCCACACATACTAGTGGCAAAGTATGCAAACAGGCAGCTTTGATAACCTCTGCATTGTCCTTCAACTGACCGACCTTCACCTGGCAGTGGCTTCCTTTTGAGCCTATTATTCCGGTGTCAGCCGTCGCCAAAAGGCAGTCCGCTCAGGACAATGCAGTATCAATGCTTTTAAGCTTATGTGGAGCTCTTAACGCTCTGGGAAAAAAGTGCCCATAGCGTAAATATATGTGGCATACGAAGTAGATACTGTAATCGAAGTAGAATGAGTGTGCCCTCTACTGAACACTTCTGATATTTCCAGCCTAGAATGGAGGATCGACTGCACGAGTACTCGCCATTCAAAATCTAGACATCCTCCGAGCTGCAGTTGGAGTGTACTCATCACGATAGAAGATCAACAAGTAAACACTCATTTTCCGTGTGCGCGGTTTGCATTGTCAGTTTGCCTTCAAGCTAGAAGGGACCGTTTGAGCGATGTAACTCTTTTTAAGAGTTGTCCAACGGGTAGAGGTAAGCAAGTTAGAACAACTCAGCGGATCAGGGGCAATTTAGTCGAGACAAGTAACCGAGGCAGCAGTATGTCTTTGGACTGTGGGAGGAAGCTGGCGGTAACTCGCACAGACACGGGGAGAACATCAGACTCCACAAGGAAAGGAGGCATCCGCGCCGGGAGTCGAAGTCAGGTGCTTGTTGTGAGGCAGCAGCACGGCTCTCCGCACTACCGGGCCTCATTATACGAGCATCAAAGTTGGATCTTCGGGAGCATTGGTTCTTGCACCGGTATAAATGTCCTCGCTTGAATTTGTCTCAATCGACGCGCTATCGCAACCTCCTCCTAACATCCGTACGTCTCTCCTGGGCCATCCTTCCACCCCGCGCACCCTCCCACCACGGACCCCTGTCCCACCCCGCGCCCCTGTCCCACCCCGCGCCCCTTCCCACCACGGACCGCCCTCCCACCCCGCGCCCCTCTCCCACCCCGCGCGCCGTGGCATTGCGTGAAAAATGTTCAAATTGTTAGTGCGCTCTCAAAATATCTCACAAGGTTCGGTGGGTGGGGGAGGAATGACTCACGTAACCCAATAAATAAATAACGAGTTGCATGAGCCGAGGGATGGATAATTGCGTGGAGAAAACATCAACCCTGAGCGGCTTTGGAGTGTGCGGTGGGAGCCATGCTGATGAATTCACGTTGAGCTAAAAGATTTCCAGACATTGTAAGAAGATCCTGAACACTGTGTGCAGTACGCTCCACTCGCAGTGATTTGCCACGTCAGATGTCATACATGACGGTTTATGTTGACCAATCTTCTTAATCCTGGCATAGCGTTTATCGTTGGCACCATACCATAATTTTGGATCACTAACATGTTTTACTGTCGTTACAGTACAAATATCACTATTGTCATGTTTGCAATTTGTGTTAATACATTTGTGTGTGGAGTGGTGGTGCAGTGGTTAATGCACTGCGCTCACAAACCCGGCTACATGAGTTCCATTCTGGGCCACGGCTTAGTTCGTAGTGACATGTTCAATCAAATCTCTATAACTTACATAGCATTAAGAGGTCTTCATTCAACAGTGGATTTACAAATTAATGTCAGGGCATGTGGATGTGTTTTGACGTGTGCATACAGAGAGGACACACAGACACAGATTCCCTGTGTCTTCACAAGCAGCAGGAAACTTTTTTTTATTATATACGGACAAATCTAACACCTTGGCTGGTGCAAACTTTATCTGAGGGGGACCCACTAAGGACAGAATTAGCCAGCGCACGTTCTAGGTTCAAAGCTATATTTGTTAAATTAAACATAACTGCTGTCCTAACTTCAAAAAGAATTTTCTGTGGCTGATTAAGATCTTTTGGGACATTACACCAGTGAAGATTTGAAAATGAAACGGCAAGTCTATTGGGTAAACTTTGGTTGTAGTTTAAAGAATTACATTGAGCATGTATTTAGCTGTGAGCATTTTCAGTTCTTGAGAGCATCACATTAGACATGTTTGTCAAGCGAGTGAAGTAAAGAATACCATAATCCAGCACTGTGGAAGTGGTGAGGGTTGATGAATCGCACAGATATATAACGAAACTTTCATCCCATGGGTGCCGAGGTCCCGTACTCCAGCTTGCCAGGAGAAGACAGTAAAGTGTGGACTCCTGTAGTATTATTTGTCCCCTCTGTATAGGATATAGTGTTGCCCCCTCGCACACATGGATTTTCTCCAGGTGCTGCGGTTTTCACCCACATGTCCACACGTTCACGAATTGGATGACAAGTATCTTAATATTTCAGGGAATGCCGAGCTTGGGTAATTGTTCTCAGTGCCAGATCACCCATTGGCTTTCCTGCGCGACTCTGGTTGCTCGGTGATCACGAGACGTACCTGACATGAATGACGCTGGTTTGTCAAACGGAATATTGCATTACTATTATTTCTGTTTGCTTTAAGTGCTGAAATCCAAAAACCTTAGAAATTAAACGTACAGCTCATGAATACCACTCTCATTGTTAACACTGAACACGTGACCAAAGCTGTGGAATGTATTCATGTTTATCACAATCAAGGCAATGAAACATAATTTTTTATAATTTTAGTATGAAAAATTTATCAAGGAAAAACTGCAATGCAGCATTAATCACTCGGCAATAAATAATGAAAACAGCAAGTAAATATAATTAGAAATAACGTTATTTATTTAAATGTTACGTAACCAAGCAATGATGTGTGGTCGTCTGTATTGGTGGTCCAGAGCCAGAATTTTAAACTATATATTTCTTTGGTAGGGACCAGCTTCCCTCGAGGATGAGCTCTCTTGTCACCAAGGGCTAAAGGCGCACCAGTTTTGATGAGCACCGACCAGCGTCCCGTCGTCGGGTGTATTCCTGCCTTGCGCCCTGTGTTTCCAGGATAGGCTCCGGCTTCACCGTGACCCTATATAGGATTAAGCGGTTTCAGATAATGAGATGAGATGAGACCAATGTACATTTGAGCTGCAAGATACTCATTGTCTCAGGACCCACGGACAGGAGGCCTCTCCTAAGCAATGATCAGCCAATTCCGTAAAGGTCGTGTTGCGTGTCAGAGGAAATCAACGTATCCTGAAACAGGTACGCTCAGAGATCTGAAAAAAATCGCTTAGGAACCCATCAGCTCATCTGCTAGACTGCTGTGAGATATTTGGTGAGCTTTTCTACCAACTGTGCCTCCAAAATATATCTTTTAAATTAATGCATTCGTCAACAGCACTACATAAAAAAGAAAGGAAAATAATAGGTGACGTCTCAGGCAATCAGCCGTCTCCGGAGCACACAGAGAGGCCGGACCACGCGAAGCAGTCGACATGACCCAAATGCTGCCCGTTATTTTCTTTCTAATCTTTGAAATTATGTATTTTGACGTACAGGTCATCCACGAGCGACAAGAGGTTTGCGCCATCAGAGCCGAGAGGGTACATTGTCACCAAACGTTTCAAATGTAGTTCACATTCAACAAACATTTTCATTATCCAAGGTTTTCAGCATCGCGTTTCGCCACTGTGTGTTGTTGGTAGGATTCTTTTCAGGGGAGATTGCTCTTTTACTTTACAGACGAAAGCGTTGTTGACGGACGTGTTGTGTTTTTATTTATTTGCATTCGAGCGCCGCTTCCAATGCGTCGGCAGCCGAATATAATTTGTTTAATTCCACAACACTCGACTCTGTGAACGTGCGCCACCACCATGTTGACTACTCGCGGCGATGATGCAGACGAAGATGACCACAGCGGTCAGTGTCACCTACACTGAGCGGCATTTGCATGATGGCCTCTCACTCGTACCTTCCATCGGGCCTCTGTCAATGACATGCAGCACACATACAAGAGTACTCTAAGACGGTGATAATCTTCAGCCATACCACTATGCATGTATTATCCACTGACAATTGTGTGTTCAGTCTTGAAGACTGAACGCTGCCTGGTAGAGGCTGTTTAATAATATATGACTCAGAATTCTCCATTCGTGTCACAGAATAATTTAATTACTTGATGTTATCCGTTCGGCTTTTAGAGTGATTGAATTATTTCCAAATATTTAGCTGCATTATACAATGCGCCAGACTGTTCATTTATGCATTCGTTATCAGTCGTCGCTTAATCCTGTACAAGGTCGTAGTGCAGCAGAGCCTATCCGGGCAGACTCAGGGTGCAAAAGAGGGCTTTGTCAAGCAAGGGAGGCATGTCCGTTTATTGCAAGATACCGGAGGCAGTGTGCTAAGACCGATTAACCTCGGCAGCAGTATGTTTTGGATGTTGGCAGAAAACACGAGTGCCCGGAAAAAATCCCACACGGACAAGAGGCGTACGGGTAAACTCCACAGAGAAAAGGTAACTGGCCCGAGAATGAAATCCGGCACCTCTTGCTCTGACGATACTCGTGGCACCGCCACCTAAACGTACGGGGCCACCTTACGTGCGTGCTGAGGTGGGCGAGTGTGGGGGCGGCCTGCTTCCAATGAGAGGGGTCGGGGATTCCCGTCACCTCGGCTGGCCGCTTACCGCCTCGCACGCCCACATCCTCTCACGCGAAGGCTTCCCCCCCCGGAGGTGGAGGAGCGTGGAGGAGGCTTTCCCTGTCCCGCCGCCCACGACCCACCGGGGTTGTTAACACTTCGTGGCGATCGGGTGCACTCGTGCTGATAGCCAAACGTAGCGGAGTAACGGATGGTACAGACCCTTGGGGAAAGTCCTGCAAGCGGTGCGGATGAAGAAGGCTGGAGTGACGTGTGATGGAGCATTGCCACCATCAGCACCGTGGCTGCTGTGCCTGTGTTAATCTCTTGTTGTGCTGCACGTGATATCGTGCTTTGTGTTTTGTCGCATTTCACAGCTGCATGTGTAAACCCTGTGCAGAAGAGCGTTGAGACGTGAGCCTGCTGGGAGCAGCTGCTGAAGCTATTTATTTAATATCAAGAGAGAGATGGTGACACATGGCACAGTGAATAGCACTGCCACCTCCCAGTAAGAAGATGCCGCGTTCGCTTCCAGGCTCGTGTATCATTTCTGTGTAGAGTTTGCATGATCTAGGTTGATCGGCCTGCTGTCTCAACTGCCCCGTGTGACCTGCGATCGATTGGCGTCCCATCATGGGCACGGCCCTATCTTGTGCCATTTGTCTGCCGGGATTAGCTCCAGGCTCTCCGCAACCTTCCAGCGGAGCAAGCGGTGACTGATAGTAAACGAATGTGAGAGAGGGGATGGCGTGCGTCATAGGCAGAAAAGAGCGGAGTCTAATGCCTGGACTTGAACAGTGGCGGGGATGGTGGTGGGAGATGAGGACGCAAACTCCAATTGAGTGAAGGTTGACTGGGGGCTTTTGACAAAGACTTTTGTTGCTTTCGCATGGTGGATGTGGGGGTCGCAAGACTCACTTCTTCCATAAGGCTTTCAGGTCCTCTGGCCACGACTGTTGATGCGGCTCACTGTTGCATTCCTTCGTTTGTGGAACAATTATTTTTGTCTCTTATTTTACGTCCTCTAAATTGTAGCCTTTATTTTACTTTCAGTTGAACTGTTGTGGACATGGCGTTCTCACCACTGCTTAGATTTGTAACAAACAAAAAACAAAAAACGTTAATGTTTTTCAATTGCGGTTCTTATGTCGTTGTTGACGAGCCGTTCTCTCGACAGCTCTGTGCAGCGCTTTGTGACCCTCGGGTGAAAAGCGTTCCAGAAGTGCAATTCTTCTTATTATTATAGTAGAGTGAGATGAAAGAAGAATTTTGCAGGGGTGAGTCCATGGACGATCCTGGCTATAAGTGCAGTCTTAATAATATTAATTACATTTATAGAGCGCTTTTCACCCGAGGATCACAAAGCGCTGCAAAGAGCTGCCGAAAGGCTGGCATGTCAACAACAACGCTATTTTAGTAGAAAATCAGCAACAATAACTTTTTTTTTTTGGGG